>JAXCLQ010013413.1:0-38490 GCA_035584115.1 Cedrela odorata
TTATTTCAAATTCATATTATTGGATCATTGATTTAGCTGTCACTTTTCATATTTGTATGACATTGCAGGGCCTTCATAGTAAGCAGTTACAAAACTATATATTTTGATATTGCCAATAAAATAATAGTTGGCAAATAAAATGACACTGAAGATGAAAATTAAAGTAATAGTTGTTGCCACTTATTCAAGGACATGCAAAATTGTTTTGCCTTCAAGTCATGTTTTTATATTTTACAAAACTATATATTTTGACACTGCGAATGTAAATATTTTGTCTATCAATCGACTGTGTAAATAAGGTTACACTTTTATGTTTAATAGATGTAAATGTTGTATTTATTTAAGAAATAAATTGCTTGGCATTAGCTTGAATATAAATAGTTTATATACTTTCTTAAGACTAATCAAATTAACATGACTAATACTATTAACAAGAAAATATCTAAAAATGAAATTAATTCAAAACTTATATGGCATCATTGATTAAATCATATTGGATATAAAAGGATTAATAAGATGGGTAATGATAGATTAATAGGTCCATTAGGTTCTGAACCCTACCCAACTTATGAATCTTGCCTTCAAGAAAAGATGACCAAATTATCTTTTGTTGGATAAAGGAAAAAAGCTGATGAAGTTCTTGAATTGATACATATTGATGTATGTGGTCTATTTAGTGAAATGGCCTTAGGTGGTTTCTCATACTTCATAACATTTACCGATGATCATTCATTATATGGTTATGTGTACTTACTGAGGTAAAAATCTGAATCTTTTGAAAAGTTTAAAGAATTCAGAGCTGAAATAAAGAAACAAATAAGAAATAGTATTAAAATTTTACGATTTGATCGTAGAGATGAATACCTAAGTATTGAATTTCTTAAAATTAATAGTATACTTTCTTAACTTACACCTCTTTATACACCGCAGCATAAAGGTATACTTTATTAGATATGGTACGATTCATAATGAGCTTCACGAACTTACCAACATATCTCTGGAGATATGCCCTATATATCGTAATTTACATCTTGAACAAAACTCTATCTAAAACAGTTTTCAAAACATCATATGAGATATAGTATGAAAAGCTTTCAAGCTTCAATTATATGAAGCCCTGGTGTTCAGCTTTTGTTAAAATAGTTAACACTGGGAAGCTGAATACTAAGTCTGAAAAAGGTTGATTAATTGGATATCCTAAAGATAGTTTAGGATATTATTTATACTTTCATACTAATCGAAGAATTTTGATTAGTATGCATGTACAGTTCCTCGAGAATTAATTCATTAAGGGTAGTGGTATAGGTAGAAATATTGAACTTTCAGAGGAATTTGAAAAGCTCGATAATGATCAACCTTAGATGGATGAGCTTGTTGATATAGATGAACTAGTTCAATATGATCTTTAGTCTTGTATAGACCAAACTCTTTGTAGATCTACTAGGATATCTCGCCCTTCTTAAAGATATTATTTCCTTTCTAAAAATAATTTTGAATCATTTATGATAGGAGAAGACATACAGAGGGAAGATCCTATAATCTATGAAGAAGCGATGTTAAATATTGATTATAGAAGATGACTTGAAGCCATGAAATTCGAAATGGAATTCATGTATATTAATCAAGTGTCGTCAATAGTTGATCCACCAAAAGGAATTATTCCTATTTTATTTTACATGGGTTTACAAACGAAAATTTGGCAAAAATAAAAAACTAGAGACTTTTAAAGTTAGGTTAGTGGCAAAGCGTTATAATAAAAAATAAGTTATTGATTTTAATGAAACCTTTTTGCCAGTAGCTATGCTAAAATTCATTTGGATATTACTTGCTATTGTAGCTTATTATAACTATGACATATGACAAATGGATATGAAAACAGTCTTCCTTAATGGTTTTATTGAGGAGTCCATGTACATACAATAGCCCGTTAGGTTTGTAGCATCTAATGATAATTATAAGGTATGTAAGTTACATAGATCTGTTTAAAGATTAAAGAAAGCTTCCAGAAGTTAGAACATATGATTCGATGATACGTTAAATCATTTGGCTTCATCAAGAATATTAATGAACCATATGTCTACAGAAATGAGAATAAAAATGATATCACATTTCTTGTATTATATGTAGATGACATACTACTTATAGGAAACGATATGAGCATGTTATCTAAAACTAAATTGTGGTTGTCTCATGTTTTCTCCATGAAAGATTTGAGAGAAGCAACCTTCATTTTAAGTATTCGCCTCTATAGAGATAGAGCAAAATGAATGATTAGTCTTTCCCAGAGTCTAACATAGATAAAGTATTGAAGAAGTTTAGTATAGATGGCTCTAAGAAGAGTTTCTTACCCTATAGTCATGGTGTTCATCTCTCTCGAGAGATGAGACCCAAGACTGAATCTGAGCGTGAGCGTATACAGAAGATTCCTTATACTTCGGTAATAGGTAGTCTTATATACGTTATGCTATGTACTAGACTTGATATAGTATATGTTATGAGTATTATAAGTCGATATCAGGCAAATCTTAGAGAAGAACATTGGACTAGGGTCAAAATAATCCTTAAGTAGTTGAAAAGAACTTGGGATTTGGTATTAACCTATAGGAGTGGTGAGTTAAAACTTGAGGGTTGCACTGATTCTGATTTCCAATCAGATATAGATGATAGAGAGTCTATTTATGCATTTATTTTCATATGTCATAGAGGGGTCGTATATTGGAAGAGTTCTAAGCAGACTACCACAGTTGACTTCAATACAGAAGATAAATATGTCACTGCTTTTGAAGCTACAAAAGAAGCTGTTTGGATTCGTAAGTTCGTGACAGAACTAAGAGTGGTTCTTTCTATAGTTGCCTCAATAACCTTGTACTATAATAATAATAGAGCTATAATTCAGGTTAAAGAACTGAGGTCTTACTAGAAGTCTAAACATATTCAGAGGAACTATCTTTTGATCAGAGAGTTTATAGCAGATAAACATATAACAATGCAGAAAACTCTGTCTGCGAATAACGTGGCAGATCCACTGATTAAGCTGATGACACAGTAGTAATTTGATCACCACCTTAAGAAGATGGGTATCGGATATCATGATGATTGACTCTAGTACAAGTGAGAGATTGTTGGAGATATGCCTTAGAACCAATTATGTCATACGGTTCAAAGATATTATTCTATGTATATATATTTTTGTAATTAATTATAAATTAGTTTATGATTAGTAAAATGGCTTTTATATCATTTTGCATATTTACTTACTAATTTATATATTATATTTAAAATGCAGAATGAGATTTCGTGATGTATTATGATGTCAAGACTTTATCCTGTAAAGAGTTGTAGATATGAGTACAGAGTCTCTGATTTAAATACATCTTAATTAGTTCCGATTGAGGTAATGTCATATGGGAATACAACATTGAATGATTGGTATGTTTGATGTTACCAAGGATTAATATTGGATACTAATAATTGGGTAATGAGTCTTATATCACAAGAGTATAAACAGGGGTAATACATTGGTAAACGTGTTACTGAACGTGACTAAACGTAAGAATCACATGGGTGATTATCCATAGTTAATGATACATCACACAGCTGTACTAGTTTACCACTAATCCTATTATCTAAGGTGTCACGGCCACCCTCTACATTGAGGCATACCATTCACCTGAGTATATAGCATTATGCTAGCTATGCCTGGTGAAAAAAGCCTGCTGACAATGTGTTTAAGTAAATAAGGACAGGTGATAACCAAAATGAAATCTGTTGGCTCAGATGTTGGAGCTTGAGATCTTAGGTGAAACTATCATAAACGGAAATAAAGTTTTTGGCCAAAACATATATATTTGAGAAAGTTTTTGTGAATATACGAATCTTGTATATAATTGAGATTTTGATTCTATAATTGAGTTAAGGATTTGATGATACCATAACCCACACTCGATTGAGAGTCGACAACAGAAGACTTTACTATATGCACATATAACTATATGGGTTTATCCAATATATTCATTCTTTTATGTTTGGGGATCATGACATTTTGTTAGAGATCACTTATGATCATTAGGAACTTTGGTTACAAAGAATTGTACCGAAGATATATCAAAGAGTTAGTATTTATCCATGTCTAGCTCACAATGAACCCATGGAGTTATACATGTTAGTCGGTTACTTAATATTGATGATAATTACTATTATACAATAATCATTAATTTAGTTAATGATATTGTTATGATACTCTGATCAATAGTAATTTAATTATTTATTATAAAAAATAAATTTTCGGGTAGAACGCACTAGCACCCGTATGCTTGAAAAATATTTCAGTAATTTATGGGATGACATAAATATAATTTACAGATATATATATGATATTGAAAAAGGTATAAGATATATAGATATTAATGAATAAATGAGTTTATTCATTATAGATTATTTAAATGTTATTTAATCAAATGGTTTATTGGTTAACAAGTGGCACCATGTGATGTTGCTTAGTGTCAAGCTTATAATTAAATCTTGTCCATTCATTCTGAATCAATGGTTGAGATTTAATGTATTAATATTGATGTATTAATTTTCAAGGATAACGTGACCTGTGTATGTATGTATGTTTTCAAAATATGTGTTGGGAGTTGATTATGTTCATATGGGTATTTATTGTGAGCTGGACATAGATAAATACTAACTCTTTGGTATTTCTTCGTTATAATTCTTTGTAACCAAAGAAGAAAATGCAGTCATGACAATGTTGATGTGTGAGAGAAGTGTTGTTATTGTGAAAAATGGGTATGTGAAATGAAACCGTTGAGTTTGAGAAGTGTGGATGTGATATGTGTTGTGTAGCCAAAAAATCGATAAACACATTAAATTTAAGTGTTATAAGACATGAGTAGGGTAGCATACGTGAGCAGAGTGTCGAACGGGAGAAAGCGCAAGCGAAATGCATAAGCATCGGTAGTAGAAAATTTTTGTGCAAGGTTTAGTAAAATGGATATTGAGTGAGTTCCGAACCTCAAATTGAGGAACCATAAAATTTTTCATAAACCAAACACATAGGGGCACGACATAGTTAAAAATCAAGTCAAGGCACTGAGCAATGCAGTTTCAAATTTTATAGGAACCAAGCTGCTCTGTCGAAAGGTCGCAGTCAATTACATTGAGTAATGTGGCGAAAATCAATTATAACTTCAGCATTCGAACTCGAAATGTAAATCCATAAGAAGTAGTAGAAACTAGACATTTAGTAGAATGTGTCCTCAGAAACTTAGGTTGTTACACTTTACTGATGCAGCATACAATGAGTTTAAAACTTATCATTGTGTAGTAAGTAACACAAGGACTTCCTAAATGTGTAAAATTGGTTTAGTCTTATGTGGGCCAGATTACATAGGTGTAATATGATTGTGTATTTATTCAGTTAGAATAAAAGAATCTAACAGAAAATTATGTGTTATAGATCATCAAGCCGAATGCCCATCGACTCCACATTAGATCAAGTATATCGCAACCCAATACTAGTGAATGGGTGTTTGTTTGTATATATTTATGTATATATGCATGTGTGTATGTGAAACCAATACCGAAAATGTATATGATATAAACTAATTGAAATGATTTAAAGTTGATTTGAGATGATTCCATGACAATGATATTGATATGTTGTAATTTGATTGCAGAAGGGATGACTGTGTTGTATGAATGAAATTGGTCTTAAAGAGAATGATAGCTTGAAATGATTTGCTATTTTCTATGCAGCATGAACTCGATATGTTGTGCTATGACATGAAATGAAGAAGGGTGAATACATTGATATTGTGAAGTGTTGTGTATATTGTGATTGTACGTGGTATATTGGCAGTGAAAATGACAATTTGCGTTGACTTACCATTGATTATGCATGATAAATTTGGTATAATATGTGGTAACATGTAAGGAAGAAAAGTGAACTGTATTAATATTGTAGAATATTTTCTTATTTCTTAATGTGATGTTTATAATTATTGTTATGATTGCATGCGTGTGTGTGTACATATGTGTGTTTGTGAGCCACTGGATGGATCTATGGATCAAGATATAATCCTTCTACCCAGTCAAGTATGTATCCTTGAGTATGGAGTCTCTCTATTTGTCAAGAGCGTAGCCCTGGACATGGACTGGAAAAATATGTATGTGCATGATAATTGGGAGATGGCAAGGCGTAATGCCCTTAAGCACTGACATTTCTTAGTGTCTTGGAAGATGGTGAAGCATAACGCCTCAAGGCATTGTGGTATTCATTTAGGTGTTTGAAGGGACGCCCTTAAATACTAATATATTGTTGAATGATATGTGGTAAAATTTTGTGTTGATACATTGATAAGTGTTTTTGTTCAAATATATATAACTGATACATATATGTATATTTCATATGAAACATGAAATTGATGGCAAGATATAAATATATATGTATATGAAATGATGTTATGTATAACATCCACTCACTGAGTCCTGTTAGACTCACCTCCCACACCTTTTAGTTTTGAAGGAAACTTCTTAGTCTAATGAATAGATATAACGTCTTAGAGACACAGATTTAGAAGAAAGGTTACCGATCGTAGTCACCACTGTGTTGGGTCTATCTCATGTCGAGATTGACAATTTTACTTTTGTATTGTTAGATTATCACGCTTCGACATTAGGGTCCTCCTGTGATGATTGCTACAGACCCTCCTGATACAATCCATACACCTAGAATGTATCAAGAGAGTTTGTAAGGCTTTTTGTAAACCATAAACTCCTGAAAACAATTTATAAACATACTTTCCATCTATGAGAATATTATCAAAGAATTGATCTCCGTGATCAATTCATCCATAATATAATAATTTAATATAAATATCAATTTAAAAAATTATTTACATAAAGGTTGAACAAAATAATAAATTATTATGTTAAACATTTATTTTCAATACTTACATATTTCCCAGGAAATACATTTCCAAATAAATTATATATCCAGTGAACTCTGAATTACTCATTTGAGTCAAGATAGTAAAACCTACCAAAAACATCGTACGCTCTTTATCGCTACTACAAGCCCAGCTAGGACTAACGAGCCTAACTTGAAAGTTGAAATGGTGAAGAGTGAGTATATAACCATACTCAGTGAGTAAGTACATACATACCGATATACATATATGCACATGCATTTTCCAAATACAAATATTGGGAATTATTTCACAACGTACTCAATATATATATATATATATATATGTTCATTTACATAAATGATCACAAACATTTAATTGGTCTGCAAACAGTTTTAAAACAATCAATTCTGGTTGGCCATACGTCCTCAACACGCTACCTTGGTTAGGACAAATCCGTAACCATTTGTAAGTTTTTTATGCATAAACCATATACAATAAAAATTTATTAAATAGAAATCATTCTTATGCTTAATAAAATCATTTATTTTCTTACAAAGTATGCATTTATAAAAATAAGCCGACCTCACTGATATTGGCCCCGAGTAATCACTTAGTGATACGAGTGACTATTCTCGTAATCTGTCAAATCCAAGATAATCCTATCAAACCACCAAGACTTTTCATGGGGAATCTATAACCGCACACACATGCGTTCGACACACAGTGGACTTGCCATGAACATTCACCCTTATATCAGCCCTACTGCAGCTCCATTTACCTATACGACCTTTCATAGGTTCGTCCATAGGTTACCTACCTCCTTGTATATACAGTCAATAACATGGTCCACTAGCCAATAAACAAAACTGGCCTTACTGGCCTCATCACCAATATACATGCATTTCAAAATAATGATTGTACATAATATAAATCAAATCTGGCCTTCTTGGCCATAACAACTTTTATACAAATTATTTTCAACAATGATTTTAAAACATTTTTACAATTCAGAACTCCCCGTCCATTTCAATATGTATACCAATCAAATTATTTATAACAGCAGACCAAATAATCAAAATATCCCAATATCAAAGTAAAGCAAATGTAAAACATTTATTTCAAGTTTCATTTCAACATTTCAAAACACATGTTTCACACACAAGCATACATATAAATATCACAGGCATTTTGTTTACATAATGTGTTTGTATAAATTTACTCACAATAAAATGAGGGTAACCACTCCCATTATTGATTCTCATGTCCACTCGCCCTTTCTCTCGGGTTCTTAAAACCTGATACCACACATGCATACATATAGTGAATTCCACGATTCCAAATAACTTAACGTATATGCATTAAATGCAATACTCGTAGAAAACATGGTTATGACCCCTTAGTTGACACACAACACTTCACGAGGCTTACTAACCAATACAATTTAACTGATTTTCAATAATGAAATCCTATAGCAGCAAGTATTCCTAACTCATATTTTCATCTAACACAAAATATTCACATTCCGACTATTATCTAACTCATATTTGAACATTTTATAATCCAATTGGTTTAACTAATACAAATTTATATATCCTATGTGAAAATCAACATAAATCTCGCATGAATAGTAAGCCATAAGATTTCATCTTGTATAAATTTTTAAAATTAAGCTTATAATAGTTTAATAAGCCTACTTGAAAATTGTAGAGGTCCTTAGAAACCGCATTATGTAGTTTGAATGCAAAACTCCTAAGTTCTCATCGAACCCGAACTTTTCCTCTTTGTTTCCCTTACCTTTTTCTAATCCAAAAATTATACCAAATCGATGTAGGAAGGATGGGTAATCACTTGGCCATGAAATTTGGAAGAACGCTAAGGGGTTTGCCGAAATGTGTAAGGAAAATAGAGAGAAAAAAAGAGAGAGGTATTTTAGAGGAAAAGGGAAATGAACAAATGAAGAAGACCTTGGGGTCGAATTCCCCCTCTTAGTATTTATAATAGTGGGCAAAAAGACCAAATTGTCCATTGAACTTCACTTAGATTAGCGTCATGTATTGATACTTTTAGACTAAGTATCGATACTTTTGGACTAGGTATCGATACCTTTAGTTTGGGTATCAATCTGTTCCTTAAGAATTTGATTTTAAAATTTTCATCGATCTCGAGTATCGATACATTAGCCTTCATGTATCGATCATTCTCTTTTCAATGTATCAATATCTTCGTTAAAGGTATCGATCTGGTTTAACATGTAATTATTTTCCAACTCTTTGTTTCAACATGTATCAATACATTGGATGAATGTATCGATCTGGTTCATCTTGTAATTATTTTTGAACTCTCTATTCCATCAGTTTGTAATTTTTTCCCAAGTCTTAGACTTGTAAAGTATCGATACGTTTTATGAAGGTATCAATCCCTTCCTCAAGTACCAATATGTAACTTTAATGTATTGATACATTTGAATAATATATCGATACTCTCATTCCAAATATCGATCTCTTCGTGCTTAGAATAGATTTTGACATTTTTCTTTTCATTCCCTAGCACTAAATTTCATTTATCTTACGGGAGCTCCACCCCTATTCTCCCAAAGGGCGTTACCTCTTGACTCCGCTCGCTAACCGACTAGTCAGATCGCCGAATACATTAGTATAGGGTATTACTTGAAAACCAAATATACGCTAAGTCTAACTTATTTAATTCATTTAATTTTCATACCATGAATTAGCTTAAGTCACCTAAGCCTCGATTGTGTGTTAACTAACTATTTCCACGCATGTGTGAAATGAATGTCATACAAATGACTACTTTACCCTATGTTCAAATAATATGGTTTACACAGAAGATATAAATTTATGGTTGGCTTTGGCTGCATGTATATAGTCAGCTTGTTTTTGGGATATGTTGCAAACAATTGAGTTGTATACAATTTTAGTAGCGGTATGACGCCCTTGAGTCATTAAAATATGTTATTTTACATGAAGTAACATCAAGCTTGCATGCATAGTAGATATATGTGAACAAGTTGTATTAGATTTAGGGTAATGGGAGGGACCTATCACCTGCTAATAACACTCACAGAATTGAGTTGTTATAATTTTATTCAACTAATGAATTAAAGCCATGTGTGTTTGATACGTAAAGGTGGATAAGGAAATCAAATTGGATTTGGATTCAATTTGGAATTGAATAAAGAAAAGACTTAAGGGATAAGTCTTTTAAATGATGCTACTTTCTTCCTTTCCTAAAAGTTTGGTTTTTCCCGAGAGCTTCATTTCTTGATATGAAACATTTGTGTGCTTTGTTTTGAACAAAAACCAAAGAAAAAAGGATCCATAAGAGAGAAATAAAAATAAGAAGACAAGAAAGATATAGAAAGGGGCATCATTTCTCTTCTCTTCTTATTGATTAGTTAGGTTTTTCTGAGTGTAGAAAATCGTATTAGCTTGGTGAAGCTAACACCCATAACTTAGAAATTCCATCACGAAATCGAAACTGTTTTCACTAATCTTACGTGTGGATACACTTGGAGGCAAGTGAAGAGTTTGACTTACTTTTTCATAATTAATTTAAAAAAGTATGACTTCTAAACTTTATATTTTATGTTTAAAATGTTTAAATTTTAAAATATACATGTCTACATATTCATGATCTTTTGAGAGTTTTCTACAAGATTCGTGTAACGGTCATAACTTTCTCACAGAGTGCGCACGGGAACCGTTCTCGATAACCCGTGTGCTACTACATCGTTCAAAAATATTATCACATCCTTATTAAACTTGGTGCTTGGATTGAGCTTGATTTACATTATTAACAAAAAATAATTTAAAATGGAAAAAAAAATTACTTAACTAATTTCAAATATTTTAGAGAAAAGATTACTTTATTTTTATTTCTTATGACAAAGGAATAAGCAAAATTTGATTTTAGAATCTTCTCCTTAGTTCCAATTACAAGACGATTGAGTCTTTATAATTTGAAAAAAAATCTGACATCTATTTTTTTAAAATATTAAAAAAATAAACTAAATCTCTTCTAAATATGGTGTAAATATTATTTAAATTCCAAATAAATTATACCACCCTAAAAAAAATTTAGGAATTAAAACAATCAATACTTAGTATTTAAAAACGTATTTTATAAACTCACATGTACATATACCACCAGTAACAATTAGTGCACATGGCTAAAACTATCATGTGAAAGTCAATTCGTGAAGCACATGATTCCCATCAAAGTTCCAAATTATTTGTCAGACTTTGTGCATTTTTTTCCCAACATGGTTTTCTGATGTTGTTTGTGAATGACATTCATGTCTTTTTAGTTCCTAAAATCCCACGTGAAAATCCAGAGAAAGAGGGAGTACAAATTGAGAGAAAAATCTGTAGTCATTAAAATCCATAAGGAAGTGACAAAACTAATCAAGTCTCGAGCAAAAATCTATCCCAGCCCAGGCTGACTTTCCCATTGAATATAATTGATAATTTTGTCTTAATTAATACAAGATACCAAGCGTCAATTTATACACAACGTTAAAAATAATAAAAAAAATAAAAAATAAAAAATAAAAAACAGCTTTTGAGCTTTAATTAATGAGACAAATTGTGTTTTGTGTTCAATGATAAATAAATTTCTATTGATGTCACTCTTAACAACAAAATTTGTACTTCGAGATAAGAGGCCAATGACAAGTTCTTCCAAATGGAAATTAATGGTATCATTTTCTATTTTCATGTAATATTATTTTATATGTTGAAATGTTTCTATTGACAGTCCTACGTTGATTGTGTTTGTAGCATTATTTGTTAACAATTTTTTAAATTAATTAATTTTAAATTAAATGTAATAATAGAAAAAAAAATTATATAAAAATATAAATGACCTAGTAAGAATAACATTTTATAGTTTTTTATATTAAAAATATATTAGAGTTGAAAGGTGGTTAGGTTTTAGGTCAAACATGGATTAAATTATAATAGTAGGCCGCCTTAAGGGCTTAATGCGATAATATTCAGTTAGAGCGTCCGATACCACTGTACTGAAACCAATAATAATAAATAATAAATAATAAAGTCTGCCGCACGTAGGCCGGGGTAGGGGTAAGGCTAGGGTTAGGGATGGGACTGTGCATGGAAATTAATGACAATGACATTGAAGACATGGTTGTTTATATGGCCGTGTCTTTGGGCGGCATCACATTCCCAATTAATATTTCGCAATCACAATATTACTCTTCAAATTCCATGGGCGGCAGTGCAGCATGATCATGACCGTGTTCACGTTCTTTGAATTTTTTCTGTTATTTATGAATGTAATTGTGATTATGATTTTGGGTGGGGCCCTTAGAATAGATCCTTCGCTTAACATTCACAATCACATGCTCTTTCTTTACAAGAAAAGAATGCACATGCTTCCTTCTCACTTTCTTCTTCCTTTTTCAGTTTTCCTGGCAGGCAAACACCACACCTTTGACTTGACTTTCATGTATTTTCCTTTTCCTTTAGAATGAATGAATCCTCATTCGATGCATATTAACATACATACATACATTCCATATATATATATATATGTTAAAAATAATTAAATCTATAATAATTCCAAGTATTAAACTAATTCATCTAATAATAGTAAGTAATAAGGAGGTAATATTAAGGAATGAGGAATCTTTTTCTTCAGCAAGAGAACAGGGAAAATTAAAATAGATAGGAATCTTTCTATCTTTAATTAGTTATAATTGATGATCAACTTAAAAAGGATCTGACAATTAAAATATATAGTAGGAAAAATAGAACAAATTTAAGACCTTATGACTCGGGTGTGTCTTTCCTCAAAGGGTATGAAATCAAATGATTAAAAAGAACATGTTTCATGGAACGCAATGCAATCATGTCTCCAAAATTAATTTCAATGATAATTTGTTGTACAGCAATGTTGTTCATTTAGGGTCCAGGAAACCATGCCCATGTGTTCCATTTTATATTTCATTTTCCTGGGAAAAGTCAAATGATTCTGTTTTCCCTTTTTTCTTCAGACGACTTCAGAGAATTTAGCCCTTGAAGACAAAAAAAAAAAAAAAAAAAAAAACCACTTTAGAGCGGAGCTTACTAAATACAACTGAGTGAAGTGGGTATGCAACAAAAAAATACACGACTTTGGGTTATTAATTTTTTTTAATGATTAAAAAAAAACAGGTAACAATCATTTTCCAAATGGAACAATTAGTATTGCTAAATGGGAACATATTTTGCCAAAATCAACGAACGTTTTCAAGTTGTCAAAAAGTAAAAGTAAAATTAACATGGTGTTTTGGATCCATCCTTTTTATCAAACACCACTTGCTTTTGTATTCTATGCCTTTTTGTGTTACATTATTTTAGTATGTGTGCAGACTTGGTCACTCCTCGACAATTTCAGAGGAAAATCCTCTCCTTGTGACAACTGTAATGATTTGGTTTCTTCTCTTTTCCCTTGTTTTCTTCTCCTTGTTCTCTTTGTATTCTCTCCCCTCCCCCATTAATTATTTTCTTTCAAAACTCTATATATATATATATATATATATATGTATAGACAAAGTTAGTTACAATCTTGTATATATTCTTCATTCCTCTTCTTGCACTTCTCATCACTATTGAATCTGATACAATAAACAAATGATGATTGACTCCAACCCTCCACTGCAGCATCATTTTGGAGCGCTTTTGAGCCACTCAGCTGAGATTTCTACACTTAAAAGTGGAAGTGGAATCATCATGGAAGAATGCCAACTTCCATTAATAGACCTCAATTGCCTCCTAAACAGCAAAGATCAAAACGAAACTGTAGCTTGCGCCGAAGCCATTTGCAGAGCATCGTCCGAATGGGGATTCTTCCAAGTAGTGAATCATGGCATATGCCCTGAGCTACTTAAAAATATGAGGAAACAGCAAGAATCGTTGTTTAAAACACCTTTTGAAATGAAATCTACTTCTGGACTTTTGAATAATTCGTACAGATGGGGAACTCCAACAGCTACTTGTCCAAAGCAGTTCTCTTGGTGTGAAGCTTTCCATATACCTCTCACCAAAATTTCAGATGAAGCTTGCTGTGGAGAGTTTACTTCTTTAAGGTACAAATTCGATTTAATTCGATTTAATTTGATTTAATTATCACTGCAAAACCGATTGACTTTCAGTTCCTAATTGCCATTTCATCTATGAATATATAGGGTAGTGATGACAGAATTTGCAGCAGCAATTTCAAAGCTAGCAAGATTACTGGCAGGGATTTTAGCAGAAAATCTGAGCACCCAGAGTGGAATGATTGTCGACATTTGTGATGAAAGCACTTGTTTTCTGCGGTTGAATCGCTACCCAGCGTGTCCGATTTCTCCAGAAGCTTTCGGATTAGTACCCCACACTGACAGCGATTTTCTTACAATCCTTTATCAAGATGAAGTCGGTGGACTTCAACTCATGAAGGATTTAAAATGGGTGGCTGTTAAACCTAATCCTGAAACTCTTATTGTCAACATTGGAGATCTTTTCCAGGTAATTCTAAATCATAGACAAAAATAAAGATTAAATTAAAACACAATCATCAATCCGGTTAGCTAATACTTATATTTTTTTTTTTCCGTTGTTCAGGCATGGAGCAATGATGTTTACAAAAGCGTAGAGCATAAAGTGATGGCTAATGGGCAGAAAGAAAGATACTCAATAGCTTACTTCCTATGCCCTTCATATAACTCTTCAATTGAGAGTTGCAGAGAACCTTCCTTTTATAGAAAATTCACTTTCGGAGAGTATAGAAACCAAGTGCAAGAAGACGTTAAGAAAATTGGGCATAAAGTTGGCCTTCCAAGATTTTTACAAAGACAAGCAGTCGATGTTCAGCATTAAGGAGTGGTCAGTCAAACACCATATTCTATGCATGCATGCGTACAATTGAATATTCTATATAATATATATATATATATATATATATAAGAAAAAGTTTAGATAAAAGCACGCGGTTTGAATTTGATCAAGAATATGCCGACTTGTATCAATTTCTAAACACCAAATTCCACCATTCATACCATATTAATTCTTATCTGTTTACCTTTTGTACTTAACACACCAAAACACACTACAACAAATACCAACAGATATTTATTTATGTGAAGCTACGTGAATGTTTTGTCGCTCTGTTTTGAAACAAATAAATAATAAAGTAATACGTCCTGCACTTCTCTTGTCTCTTTCAAGTCAATTCAGATCTCTTTCAAGTAAATTCATAGTGTAAAACTATGCCAAAGATTTGATGCAGAAAATAGCAAGTGAAAAAACCAAAATTGAATAGGAGAAATTATTGGCCACGACATATAAAATTTTTAAAGGACAATGTGAAGAATTTGACAAGTAACACAATGACTAGGTAGGATTTCTACCAAAAGAAGATAACTAGACAGGCTATGAAAGTTCAAAACAATCACCAAGAGTAACATTGTGAAGAGCAATACTCCTCAATACAAAAAATAAGAACATCATAAACTCCTAGGAGAGAAGATTGACCCAAAAAATAAAAGGCAAAAAATTCTCAAAACACGTATTTGCAAGATTCTGGACAACAAAGCCAATATGAAACTGGTAATGTGAACATTGAAATCAATCAGTAAATAAGAAGCAAGCCTGCAAGTTAAATCTTCAAGCATGAAGGGACAAAATGAAAAAAAAAAAAAAAAAAGAATAAGAAAAAAGAGGGAAGTAAACCAATTAGATGGCCAAGCGTTACAGTGACAATTTTTATTGGGAAACAAGTCCAAACTGAGATGTGAAGATAGCTAAACTAATCAGACAGTAAAAAGTTGAGGCATACAAAGACATGCTTTCAAGTTATGGTCTGGCCGGATGACTGAAACATTTGCAATGAAGTTTAAAGAGAAATCTAAATCACTAGCTAAATCAATAGAACTACCTTGATTGGGATCTCACATTGCAACTACAAGAAGTTGGTGCAAAACCATAGATGTAAATTATTATCAATGGGGTGAAAGAACTATACAAGATTTTGGAGGAAAAGTTTTTCAAAATGACAGGCAATCCAAAAACCACTGATTCATTGAATTAAATTTAAACTAAATCGCATTGTGCCATGCGTCCTACATTATTAAGTCTTCAAATTTCAACTCCGCATGGTTTCAGTCTAACTTAGTTTGTCACCCCTCCCTAACCATTACTCTTTTTCTTTGATATGATTCCACATATCATCAACTGTAAATACACTTTTCCCAGATCAATGCTAAGCAGCATTTCTATAATATAAGCATCGATAACAATAGGAGAAATGGTTCTATTAAGAATATTTGGAATTAAAGCACCACCCAAGAAGACAGATAATACACTACTAATTAACTCAGGACACGTACGAAATCTGATGTTTTCAGAATGCTAAATATTCCTAGTATTTAGGGTCACCCATCAACAAACAAAAAAATGCCAAATTCCAGTTAGAATTAATATTAAAAAATATTTGATATGGTGTTGTATGCAGGAAACTATAAGGATAGATTCAAAGATAGATAAAAAATAAAAACTGGAGTAAAGTATGTGGAGATGCCAGGATGCGAATGATACAGCAGTTTGGTGGTAAGTCTCCTAAAACTATTTGTTAAAGAGATAGAAATGCCCTGTTTTAACTCAGACACAGGGTGCGAGATAGAACACCCCAAAATTTGGCACTTATTGATTTCAAGGATTTGTGTGTGCAGAATATTCGTTATTATTTTTAAACTGATATTTTTATAAAATAAAAATAAAAATAAAAATAATATTTTTTAATTATTATATTTTAGATATGAGAATGTGTTTAGTATTATATTTTAAAATTGTATTATGAAAATAAAAATATTAAATACATATTCAGTAGTTGTAATTGAAAATGATAAAAATAGTGAATATGCATTTGGTAAAATATTTTTTAAAAATAATTTTATTAAATTAAATTATAAAAAAATAAATAATGTGATTATTTTTTGTTACAATGCACAAAAATTGTTTTAATTTGAATAAAAAAATGAATAATTAATAAATTTAATATGCAATATTATTAAAAAAAAATTTACCTTCAATATTTTTAGATAGTATTTTACCAAGTTAACAAATTTTACGTAATTTATTATTTTTGAAAGTATATTCAGACAAAGTATTTGCTTCTTTTCTGTATATAATGTACTTTATTCTATAATGTATTGTAACTTAAATTTTTTTTTTAATATATTGTCATGGTCACTATTGTCAATAAGTTAGGATTTATGTAAATAATGCACACGTCACATATGTTATAAAAATATCTCAAATAGTAGTTATTTTTATATTACAATTAAAGTAAATATCTGAATACATGAAAATGTCTAAAACAATTACTTACGTGTTATTTATTATTAATTATTATATGTATAATCATGCCACATTACTCTCGCAATTCTATCTTTAACCAAGTTCATTTGTTCAACATTAGATTGAGATAAATTTACATTAGGAACTAATACACCTTGTACTTCATCAATGAGCATATCTTCTACACTAAACTCTTTAAATAGCCTATCAAGTTGAGCTTCTTTTCTAATAAAATTATTTAGTACACAACATGCAATAGAAATCAGACGTTGCTTATGTAACCTATAGTTATGCATATTATTTAAAAGCGAAAAACGTGCCTTTAGTACACCAAAACATCACTCAATAACATTACGCAATGATTAATGATGATAATTAAATAATTCTTGATAACCTTTAGGTGCTCGACCTACTTCTCTAGAATCACGCAAATGATATCGTTGACCTCTATATGGTATAAAAAATTCTGGCATGTTTATGTATCCAGAGTCCATCACATAGTAATATCTTGTAAACAACAATATTTAAGCATTAACTTTATAATAAAAAAATTATGAATAATTGAAAATATAATATTACAAAGACTCTTGTCTTTTTTGGGATGTGGAAATTCATTTTTTGGTCTAGTAATAGCATCCATAAATACTCTTGAATCATTAACAGTTCTTTCCCAACCAGTATATACAAATGTGAACATCATATTAAAAGAGCGCACACACATAATATTTTGAGTAATTTGAATCTTTCTATCTCTATATAATGTTTGCTTACATGCTAGAGCCCATGTAAAAATATGAGTTCCATCAATAACACTAATACATTTCTATAAGATTTGAACATATTATTTTATATACTAAACTAATTTGCCATTTTTTGAAAAAGTGAATAAACAACTTATAAAATTATTTATTTTAAAATACGAAAAAAAAATTTGGATTGTCTGTAATCTCTTGTGGTTTGTAGCCTCGATTTATTGGACGGATAATGTGCGGCGCTAATCTACATAAAGCTTTCAACACATGATGAAACTGTCTATATACCGTGTCCTTTGCACGTTAAAAAATTTCAGCTATTATGTGCATAGTAGCACATTGAGCTAAAATATATAAACACATTACCACAGCCTCTTGTGTACCAACATGTCTATCATTCTCTAACAAATTTAAATGTTCAAGAGTATTGCATAATTGAAGAAAAACTTCTCTATCCATACGAAACAAGTTATACATTCTATCAGTATAGCTATTCAATAAATCCTGAACGAATTCATAACCTAATAATGTTCTTGTATAGTATGGTCTCCTGTGAACACGTTTATACTCGTCAAGCAATCTTATAACAATGGCAACTTCCAATACTCCTATTCCATATATGAACTATTTGAACTACTCATTTTATCTGTTCTGCTGCAAAAAAATTATAATTACATCTCAATTAAATCAAATCCATAATCAAATTCAATATGTCCTAGATAAATAATAAAAATACAATGCAAATGGAAAATGTATGATGCTATCTGCAAGAGCATAACTATTATGAGACAAAACCATATATTCTGCTCTTTAAATATATAAATTTATGCAATTCAAGCATTTGATATTGTAAAGCACAAAGTAGTAATCCCTAAAAATAATTGAAGAATAATTATATATATGCAGTAGGGAAAAAAAAAAAGCAAAGTCATAAAACATCTTAAAAAGAATAGGAGTTAAATTATCTAGAACAATACATTTTGTTGCATTAATGATTTACATATAAATTTTTATAATTTTCATAAAGTACTAACTTCTCCATTGCATTGCCTTAGAATACTGAACATACTTGCAAATACTAAACTACACGCTCGAATTTTAATTAACTTTACAATGTAGATATAGTAAATGTGCATTCTTTAAGCTTTAACAAACCATATGTTAATAATTTGATTATATTAATAAATTACTAAGTTTAAAAAATTCAAGGAGTCCAGTACAACAAAAAAAAAATATCCATACAAACCATACAATAAATAGTTCAACAACAATTTATTAGAAAAGTGACATCTTTTGAAAAAACCTTACAAACTAGCTAACCATGTTCTTTTTCTTCCCTCACTCATACTAAGAAAATCTTTTATCCATTCAATGTTAAAAACAACCTTATTTATGAATTTTTTGAATGTATTTCCATCAACGTCACCAAAACTCTCTACAGCATCAATACACTCTTGAATTGATTACATTTCACCAATAGCAGTGGAAGATTCAGCACTCTTCGACTTTATCCTCTTAAATGTAGCATTCATAACTTCACTAGCCCTTTCAGAGTAATTGTCCATATTATTATATCTTTTACTGCCATGGTCATTTGGCATAACTGATCGACGAGATCTTTTTTCTGTTTTACTCCTAAAAGGATGCTCCACAACATCAACATCGTCATCATCGACATCACTGTCAATATGCACACCACTATTAATGAATCATCTAATTCATGATCTTCATCTAAATTAAATGGAATTTGGCCTGAGGAAAAGTGTTGTAGTCTTGTAGCTGTAGTAGTGTTAAATATTTCTCCTAAGATTTGATAATGCTTTAAGCCTTTTTTATGATATGGCTTCACTCCAGGCACTCTTTGCAACAAAAAATATATGTAATGATGTAATATAATTCATAATACTAAAACTAAAAAATTCATAACACATTGAGTTTTTATCTTAATATAGTTAACGCAAACAGTTTCTAAAACTATAATGAATTATATTACAGACCATTTAGCTTTATCATCAACATCAGCATTTTGTGGGTCCATGTCTTTCTATTCATCAAAACAAAAATTTACAATAATAAATAAATAAATGAAATATATTAAAAATATATTACATATTATCATATTTATTTAACCTCAAAATTTTATTCCTCTTTTTCTTAGTGACCAAACTGGGCAACATATTATCAAATTGACAAAACAGAATTTTAAACAATGAGCATGGTTATTACTACCTATTAACTTGAGCCTTAGTGTCCATATCTCATTTTTCTCAAGATACCTTTTAGTATAAATATGATTACGAACTGTCCATTAAGCTATGTCCAATAACAAATAGATATTTTTTAGTGAACAGCATTGTCAGTTAAAATTAAGAACTCAATAAGCTAAAAAATGGTTGTACTCATTTCAACAAACTAACAAGTCCATAAAATCCCAGAAGCCACAAAACTAAGCTCATTCTATATGCCTAAAAAATAAAAAACAAATAAAGAGAGAAAAAAAAAATAGGACATGAGAAATTAATCAAATAAAGAATAACTCAAAACCATCAAGTTACCAATCAAACCCATTCCCAAAATTCCACATTTGTCACAAAAACCATCCAAAGAAACAAATAACAACACAAAAAATGTAATTTTTTTTATTTCAAGAAAAGAGCAAGAAAACCTATTGTAGAGTTTATTACTCTCGTATATCAACTAATCTAGCACAAAAATCAGCATCAATTTTACAAAAAATATATTTCTAACAAAAAGAATTAAACTAACCCTGAGTAAAAATCCTTTTAGATGGCATTGGAATCCATCTCTTTTTCATGCTTTTAATCACATCTTAAGGCACAATAAAGAGAAAATTTAGAAAATTTTCTATTTACAACTTGACTTAGCACTAAAATTATTACCATGTCATTTCAAATTGACATAGAGCCTTGATAAACTAAGTGCAAGTTCAAGCATTGAAATTACTACTACGCCATTTTATATTAACATGATTTGAAAGTATGCACAAAGTAAGAGGAAGAGTGAAAACAGACCAACATGGAGGCCGAACCAAAACTAGTAACGATCATCGTTTTTAAGCCGATAGTATGTTGGAGATATGCCTTACAATCAATCGTGTCATACAGTTCATAGATATCATTTTTATGTACATATATAATTCTGTAACTAATTATCAACTTGTTTATGATTAATGAAATGGTTTTTATATCATTTTGCATTTATAGTTGCTGATATATATGATATATATAAAATGCAAAATGAGATCCCGTAATATATTATGATGTTAGGACTTTATCTGCAAAGAGTTGTAGATATGAGTACAGAGTCTTGATTTGAATACATCCAAATCAGTTCCTGGTTGAGGTGATATTTTATAGGACTATGACATTGCATGACTGGTATGTTTGATGTTGCCAAGGATTAGTATTGGATATTAATAGTTGGGTGACAAGTCTTATGTCATAAGAGCATAAATATGGGTAATACGTTGGAGAACGTGTTACTAAATGTGACCAAACGTGACAAATCACATGAGTGATTATCCACATTCAATGATACGCATACAGTCGTACTAGTGTATCACTATTCTTTTGACTTGAGGTATTACAGTTACCCTTTGCACTGAGGCACATTGTTCATTTGTGTATATCAGACCGGGCTAGCCACGCTTGGTGAAAGAAGCTTACTAGCAATGTGTTTAGGTGTATGAGGACAGGTGATAGCCAATATGAAATCTGCTAGCTCAGATGTTAAAGCTTGAAATCCTAGGTGGAACTGTCATACGCGGGAATAAAGTTTTTGGCTAAATCATATATGTCCATAAAGGTATTTCACGGATATATGAATCTTGTATATGATTGAGGTTCTGATCCTATGATTGAGTTAAAGGTTTGACGATACCATAACATATACTTAATTAGGAGTTGACAGCAGAGGGACTTTACTATATGCATGTACGACTATATGAATTCATTAGTGTCTGAGGGTCATGACGTCTTGCTAGAGGTCGGTCATGATCATTAAGAACTTTGGTTACAAAGAGTTGTACCAAAGTGATACGAAGGAGTTTGTATCTACTTATATCCAATTCATAATGAACCCAGGGGTCATACATATTAATTGGTTATTTGATGATGATGACATTTGCTATTATACAATAATCATTAATTGGTTAAATGATGTTGTTCCGATACTTTGATCGGGTAGCAATTTAATTTTTTATTATAAAGAATATATTTTCCGGCAAAGATAAGCTAGCACTCGTGAGCATGGGAAATATTTCTGTTAATTATGGGATAACATAAATATGATTTATAGATATTTTGATATTGTTATATATTGATGTAATACTTTAATATTAATTAAAGTAATATTAAAATATTAATGGGAATGATTATTAATATATATATTAAAGTAATATATATATATATTTAATATAATAATCATTATATATTATTAAAGTAATAATATATGTATAAGATATTTATATATATATACACATAAATATATTATTAGTGTAATAATATAATATGTATATATAATTGTATAAATATCTAATACTCTCTCTCTCTTTCTTTCTCAATATATATTAATTGGATTAATATGTATATGTATAATAAACATTGATTAAACGTAATCAATGCCCACCAACCAAAAGCATGAGTCATGGTTTTGTATTTAAGCCATTTGGTGAGCTGGATGTAAAGCGGTGATTTACTGTCGGTGGAAGAGATTTGTCAAATTGGATTTGATAAATACAAAGTTTAAGTGTTAAGCTTTGCATGCCCTGTTGGACACTGCCTCTCCAAGTTTGAGAAACTAAGAGAGCATTCTGCTTCTTCTTCAATCCCATAAGCTTCATTCTAAAGTAGAGTGAGAGCTGTGCTTAGTTGTGAATCAAAAATAGGAAGGGAAGAAGAGAGAGGCTAGAGAGAGGCTAAAGAAAGAAAGTTTGGTAAAGCTCAACTTTGAAGATCTTATAAAGAAGCTGGAACCACCATCACCAACACCGATGTGTGGACACCTTATGGAGGCAAACAAAGAGGTTCATTTGCTTTTCGATTTGCAAAAGAAAGAAGTAAGACTTCTTAACTTTGCATTTATTTAAAAAAGTTTTAAATACAAAATGTACATAGGTACATGTCTAAATCTGTGGGAAGCCTTTTCGCATGTCCGTGTGAAGGGCATGGCTTCCCCAGTGGCTGTCTTACACTTGAGAACTGATCTCGCGCATCACACTTCTACTATGAGTGCAAAATAGAGCATGGTTTTTTAACTTGTTTCCTTCATAGTGGTACAGTGCAGAGAGGTCGACGAAGTTCGACACTTCAATCTTCTTGTAGAAGTCGTCTGCGAGCAATTCTCTATCGTTGATCTGAATCTCATCACCCATTTTGTAAAGATAGATAGAGAGAGATGACTGACAGTTTAGTAAAGGAGCGTGTAGTGACAGACTGGTAATGGTTTGTGTGATAGACATGGGACCAATGAGATTTTAAAGGAAAAAATAGCATGATAAATCACATAATTGATATATGTGAGCTCAACCCCACAAAAAATAATCATTTGTAGTCAAACACAATTTAGAATCATCGCCAGCAATCAGAACAAATGAATCCATGAAAATATCAAAAGAAAATAACAGATCTCTTAGTCTAAAAGCTGATGGATGCAGATCCAGATGTAATAATCAAATCTATTTTAAGCCATGACAACACAATTTGTTAACAAGAAAACATAAGCAAAACCCAGAATAGAGAAGGAGAAAACTAGTGTTCTAGTTTGAACAATAGGTACCATGCATAAAAAAAAACAGCGAGAGGCGCCTCTAAAAGTGTGTGAGCAGCGAAAGTTAGGGTTTTGAGAGGGAAGGGGAAAAAGAGAACGAGAGTTTGATTTGGGCGAAGAGAATACTACGAAATGTTTTCTAATTGGTTTTATAAAATACACAAAACAAGTTTAAACTGTTTTACAATTTTACATTCTAAATTTATAATTTATATTTTCTGTTTTATGAGTTTAATTTTAACAAAACAATAAAGGACATGTTTTAGACTTAAATTTAAAAAATAAAAATGAAAACAACAGTAATAAAACGGTATTGCAGAGGCTCTTAACTACCAATAAAATTCTTAATAGTATATACTTCAATTGATAAAGGCAAATTAAAAATTCACCCATCAATGCTTAATATTTACATATCATTATTAACATTTACACATCATTATTAATATTTATATATCATTCTTAACATTTGTACATCATACTTAACATTTACACATTATACTTAACATTTACTTATCATATTTAACATTAGTCCCTTTAAGAAACTATTATAATCATGTTATAATTAGTTCATTAATATCCTTAATCAACCATCGATTAATGTTATTCAAGCCTCTAATTTTCATATTCCATATTGTGTGGCTCATAGGTTCACATGCACTTGTCATATAGAACTTTTCTATAAATTTATAAGTGACATCCACCTACATACCATAACGATCTCAAACAACATGAATTTTTATAAACCATACAAATTGAGTTATCACATACAAGTAGTCCTTCTGTTATCTAATATCCTAGTTAAGTATGTAGACATAGACTATATTGTCAAGTCTATATTACACTCAACTTTACTTTAGTTTTAGATTCATACTACGTAGATAATAGTTAGAAACTCTTTAAACATTCGAAACTCATTCCAATAACTCCTTTGATAAGAGATTGAATACAGTATGATTCTAAAGATCACATGAAATTCACACTAACCACATGGAGTAACAAATCCTTTATTGAATACTCACCAACCTCTGTGTGTATTAGTCTATTTCCAACAACCATTCAGATGTCAGAACATGAAAGACTTATAACATATATGACATATAAGAATAAAGAATCACACATAAAATCATCGTGGCATCTCAAGTCAAAAGATCACATATGCCTACTCAACTTAGAAAGAGCTTCTATTAACGGTTTTGTGGAATGTCTATCAAGAGTCTTTGGTGAGTCAATTCAGTGAACCCATTCTCCAATTAGCACTCACTCACACATATGTAGAAGCTTCTCAATACTTATAATTTATTTAGGTAAACCATCTGAATCTATCAAAATACATCACATGTGTTAATCTATCCCGTTTATTAACCGACCCATGTTAATAAACTTATGATTATAAATCTTTTTGAAAATATACTATATAGTGAAATTATCTTAATGTAAGAAATTTTTATTTCCATGTTCACTAAAATAAATATTTTCAGGTTTTTGTCAATTATATTCATTAATTTGAACAAATTTAAATTACAAATAAGTAATGTAAAATACAAACTTGAATACCATCTAAGTTTAAAAGAATGATCTCAAAATTTTGTAAATCTGTATAAATAATCAAAAATTCATACAAAAGAGATTGCTACTATAACATCAACTCCAACAACTTCTACAAGATGAAGCTCATAGGATTATAAAATATTTAAAATTCAAATTATTTTAATTTTTTCAAATATAATTTTAGTAATATTATTTAGATAATTATCTTATATTTAAAATTGTTTAGGAAATGGTCTAAAGGGTAGACAGAGTCCAATGGCCTTAGGCTCACAAAGTGTAACATAAGGGCTTAGCTAGGGTCCCGCTGAGGACAAGTGGAATCCGAAGCCAATTTGAACCTTCGAGATCCTAACGATGATATGACAAAGATCTCAAGCGCGACGAGGTTTAAGACTCTTAAGTTCAACAAAAGGTATTAGGTTTAGACAAAGAATTTTGAGACTTCCTTCACTAACAAGGGTCTCAGGTAGACCACGAGAGATTGATGCCATTCTTATTAGAGAAAAAAGGTCTCAAGTATATTGTGAGACTTTTGAGACCTCTCAACAATTATGTATTATTGCCATAAAGTTCAAGTTCTTTCTGAACTTCTCCATAATAAGGATTCGTGGCCTAGTAGATATATTTTGTAAATAGAGCTCAAAATCCTGTGATTTTCAGAGTATCAATGCTTATAAAGTTAAGTTTTTGTGATCCTTATAACGTTAATAAGTTTGGGATTGTGATTTTTAAATTCTTTAGAATTTTAATAAGTTTTAGAAACCTAATGATGAAAGGAGAGAGTAGCCTATAAAAGGTAACCAAAAGTAACCAAGTACACACATTACACATGTCAGAACACACAACACAAACTTGCATAAGTTTTCGCTGCCATTGTTTTCTCTCTCAAACTTAAAAAAGAAAAACCCTAACTTAAGCTTTGTAGGGTTTTCATCGAACCATTGGCTTTTACCTCTGAGAGTTTTTTGTGAATTCAGGTGAAACAATGATTGAGCCAGCAAGGAAGACTGATTTTGGTGCACAAAGTTCCCAGAAGAATTTTGCTGCATCAATATCTAGCATCGTTTGTGGAAATTTTGAACAAAAAGCTAAAAACAACAATGATCAAGAGAGAAGCCATGGCAGCAACTTGAACCTACACAACTAGAAAGCGTACAAAGGTATGAGGGAATCCAAATGAAAATTCTCTTGAAGCAACAACTGCAACTAATCAACCACCCATTGGAGACGTAAATCGTAACTCAGAAGCCTCATCCCCACACCAAAATTCCTCCAACGAAAAAAATAAAGAAACCTCCTAATGGAACAAAAGATTGGCCGATAGTAAAAGAAAACATGTAGGAAAATACTGACAAATCCATATGTTGGCAGAAAAAGTTGCGAAGATGAAAATAATGCTTCAAGGTAGTTCTTTTAAGCCGAGGGTGGCAACATCATAAGAGGTGATAAAAAGCAGTACTCCTAACATCCTACGCACCAAAGTTCGTGAAGTCACTCATAAAAAAATACCTCTAAGAGAAGGTATACCACCACAAAAAAAGAAAAAAGAAAATTCTCCAACTACCCTAAAAAAAGGCCCCAAGTACCAAAAAATGACAATACTACTTTCAAGGTTATTGATGAACCTCGTTCTAAATCTCAATATTCGCCAGATAACCCGATGACAACTTGCAAATGGAGACCGAAATGCAATTTGAGTTCAGAAGATATGAGAATATTCCTTAATCAAAAACGTCAGAGAGAGAGAGTGTCACGCCCTGAACTTAAGGTCCACTTATAACAACCGTCACAAACCCTCATAATATACCTTATATACCAAAAAAATATTAAGAGAGCTTGTAAGGCTTTCCTTTATCCTGTAAATCATAAAAACCTTAAAATAGTTTATAAATCAATAACTCTCATATATGGGATCATTGTCAAAATAAATTGATCATCCATGATCAAATCATTTAAAACAAATGATAGATAATTAAAACATCATCATAATGGAAACTATTCCCAGTCGGGTTGAACGTACATAAATGTTTACATAAACTGTTTACCTTATCTAGTAGAACATAATACATATATGAGTCAAATAAAAAAGTTACATAAAGCGGTGAAGGCTTTCTACGACTACCATTGACTCGGCTAGTGCTAAAGCGCCTAACCTGAAAGCTAAAATGGGTAAGGGTTGAGTATACAACTATATTTAGTGAGTAAATAAATACACATATATATACAAACATGCACATGCATTTCAAAAATCCAGATATTGGGATTACTTTACAATATACTCAAAAATATAAACATATTTCATTTAATCAAATAACCAGAAAATAGTTTATAGGTCTGCTATAGTTTTAAATAACCAAACTAGGCTAACCATACTTTCTCAAAAGCTACCTTGGTCAAGATAATTTCGAAGCCATCAGTGAGTCTTTCAAGCATAAAATCATATGCAATAAGTTCTTATCAAATAGAAAACTATTTCATATGCTTTAGAAAATCATTTATTTTTTGTAAAACATGCATTTATAAAATCACACCCGTCTTACTGATGTTGGCCTCGAGCAGTCACTTGGTAACACAAGTAACTATTCTCGTAATATCCGTCAAATCTAAGATATCACTAGCAAGCAGCCATGACCTTTTATAGGGTATCTATATTCGCACATCCGTGCTTGGTACATAGTGGGTTTGCCATGGACATTCTCCCGTATACTAGCCTTATCGTGGCTTCACTCACCTATGTTGCCTCTTAATAGGTCCGTCCATAAGCTACCTTTCTGTAGCTATAGTAAATAAATAGACCAACTGACCATATATCAATATCTGGCCTACCGACCTCATCACTAATATACATGCATAAATTAAATCAATTTCAAAGCAATGATACAATCATATAAATCAAACTATACCTCTTAGGCCATTTAAGCATATATATCAAATAAATTTTCAACAACAAACCAAATAAACATTTTATCTCAATTTCCATGTAAAACACATATAAACAGATTTGATTTAAATTTTCCTTTAACAAGAAAACCGCTAGTCTAACACATAAGCAAACATATACGTATAACACACATGTAAATACATATTCATGTATGCAATAATTTACTCACAACAAGAGGAGGGTAAACACTCCTACTAATGGTCCACTAAGTTCTTCTCCCGAGTTCTTGGAGTCTAATACCACACATGCATATAATAATGAACTTCACAATTCAAATTATTAAACTTAAATGCACTAAATGCTATGCTCATGGAAAACATGGTTAAAATCTTTTAGTTGACATATGACACATATCTCAAGACTTAACTAACAGAGGTCATTTATCCGATTTTCAACAATGAAATCCCATGGCCGACTTATTCCAATTTCACATTTTTGTCAAAATACTCCAATTATCGCAAATCAACACAATCCAACATTTCTTACGTGAAAATCAATAAAAATCTCAAATGAGCAGTAAATCTCTAAGTTCCAATATGTTCAAAATCAAACTTTTAACAAGTTTATGAACTTATCGGTAACCTGTAAAAATATGTAAAAACATTTAAATTTTGATTAAATAAAAATTATCAAATCTTGTCGAAACCCTAACTTATTTCCTTACTTTCTTTTTCTTTTTCCAGTCCAAAATGGTACGAAATCAAAGAGAAAATGATGGATAATTGATTAGCAATCAAAAATTGAAAGAAAACGTAAAGGATTTGAAGAGATCTTGAGAAATAAAAAGAGATAGAGAGAGAATAGTATTTTTAGAGAAAGAGACGAATGAAGAACATTGAGGAGTTGAATCCCCCTCTTAGATATATATATAGAAATGAGCCAAAATACCAAACTGCTTTGAAGAAATTTAAGAATTTTTAAAACTGTCCAACAAATTTTTACCTAGATTTGTACAAAGTATCGATATTTTTTTAACCTAGTATCGATACATCCATTAAAATTTAATTTTGAAAATTTCTTTGATACTAAGTTTCAATACATTTGCCTTCATATATTGATTCCTTTGCAATGTATCGATACCTTTGATGAAGGTATCAATCTAGTTCATCATATAAATATTTTTGAACTCTCTAACTTGCAATGTATTGATACCCTTGATAAAGGTATCAATTTGGTTCATCTTGTAATTATTTTTGAATTTTCTGTCTTATAATGTATTGATACCTTTTATAAAGTATCAATCTGGTCAACTTGTAATTTCTTCCCAAGTCTCTATTTTTGCAAAGTGTCGATCATTTCTTTATAGGTATTGATCTGTTTGGCTTAAACACATAATTCTCACAAAAATTTTAAGCTAAAACTAAATATTATATAGAGTTAATTCTATTTTCTTTCTAAGGGTTTCACTCTCAGCTCTTCTGCAAGTGTGTTTCCCCTTATTCTTGCTCACTAACCTGCTAGCGAAACCGTCGTAAGCGTAGAGCGACATATAAAAATTTATTTTATGTTAAATCTAAAATACTCATATCATGAAACTGACTTAAGTTCAATTAAGCTTTGATAACGTGTCAACTATCTATGAAAAATGCATGTACAAAAATAAAAGTCATACAATGACTATTTTAACGTTCCAAGAACATGATTTATAAAGAGAGCTCTAAATTGAGCGAATCTTAGGAAAGAGAGTATAGGGAATGTGATGAAGGAGTTGGTAATCTTGAGGCCTATGTCAGGAGATTGGTTAAGGAGTTAGAGAACCAAAAGAAGCGGGACCAAGGGAAGAATGTCTAGCCGATGTCCCGCTCAAGATTACATTCTAAATCTCCTTTCTCTCGAACAATCCTTGACCTTGTTCTCCTGTAATATCCTGTACTTCTAAGGATATTATTGAAATTAAGTTAAAATTAGAATTGAGTGGGCTTAAGTGTACAAGTAAATTTTGAGCCTAATGATGTGTTTAAGCCCATGAGTTATGTTTTACATCAAAAAATATAAATTTAGCCCATGAACTATGCTTAGGCTCAAATATGGAATCCAAGCCTATTTATTTTCTTCAAATCCTAGCATTCATTTTACTTTTAATCCTAGCCCTCCATTTGTCTGTTGGTTTAATTTTGGCCATTTATTAGATTAAAAAATTTGGTTTATTTTTGGCCTTGTAAAGTGGAAGCAAGATGGCATAAAACTACCCATTGGATTACAAGTTTTAATCTTGGTCATTGATTAATTAATGCATTACTAAATAATTAAAATTATAGTTTTCAGTTTAAGAAAGAGAAGAGAATATGTGAGAAGGGGAAGAAGAGAATAAGGAAATGGTCAAAGAAGAAAACAAAGAAAATGAAGGGAAAATGAAGAACATATAAGTTTAATCTATGGATTTTGGTTTATAAAATTTGTGTTGATTTGTTTATTATGTTATGAACTTAAAATTTTATTTTAAGGTTTAATTAGGAAATTGGTTTATGAGTTAATGTTGTGTTTATTGAAAATGATGAATATGAAGATTAAATTGAGAATTTTAGTACAATAGGATTAATTGTATATTTAATTACATTCCTAATACTTATTAATGATGATTGAAGCCTTATGGATAGTTCTATAGTGACATAAACTATGTTTGTTTTGAATTATGTTATACCTGAAATTAAGGTTCACTATAACAGTGTCCATTCATATAGACATATGTTAAGTTTTAGAACTCCGAATAAAACACGTAAGAGGCTATATAAATTAGACACATAGAGGTACGGCATATCCAAAATTTAGCTTTATAGCTTTTCGAATGAGTTAACAGAGAAGCTAGCACTGTGGCTGTCACTCTGCCCGGTCAAGTGCGTAACCCTGGGTTATAAACTATCCCTTTATCCAATCAAGTGCGTAGCCCTAGACATAGACAGGATAAGGATATATGTGCATGATATATATATATATATATTTATATATATGTTTGTATACGATAGTACCTATAATATGTATGAGTAATGAACAGATAAATGATTTTATTAAAAATTTTCTTTCCACTCACTAAGTTTTCCCAAGACTTACCCCTCTCCTCACTTTAGTTTTGTAGGTTCTATATATAATCCAAACGTATAGCAATTTTCCTAAAGGGTAAGCTAGTGGATCTAGATATTGATATGCGGCCACTAGGGTCTATATATGCATAGTTGTGTTTGTTTCGAGCATTACAACTATAGTTGTGTTTTATGAATAAGTGATCATGTATATGTATTTGATGATTATTGGTTTATATGTATGTCTTGGACATAAAGCCTTTTAACAATTTCTAATAAACTAAGTCCATTTTGGTGCATTATAATTATGTGTTGATTTGGGTGAAGTCCTATATATATTTGATTAATCTGTATATAACATATTATAAAGTTTATGTTCTAAGGTTGCGTGGTAATATGAGGCTGAGGGAGACAAGTTATCCTTGTCTTTTGCCGATCATATTCCAGGGATTCTAGGATATGACATCTCCCTAAAAAGTTAAAGATGCACCAAATAACTCCCTTCATAGGGAAGACTCATCCATCTTTATATATGGATTTCTTTAGGGAGATGATGCCGATACAAAGACTGAATAAATCCCAGATGTGTCGCTTGTTCCTATTAACATTGGAAGAACAAGCGAGGAAGTGGTTCACAAGCTTAACCCTCAACAGTATCTATAGCTTTGATCAACTCTATAAGGTGTTCATCGATGAGTTCAGAAGAGCGAATGCTAGTTTAAACTTCGAGCTCATTGTTATTAATGAAAATGGGTGAAGGAGAAAGTCTCAAGAACTTCATCAAGAGATATCATGACGAAGTGATGGAGATAGGAATCTATTATCATTCATTAAGATTAAAAAGTCTCAAGAAAGGTCTATGAGAATACCGCGGATGGTATGCCATACAAAAGTTATCCATCACCACTTATGAAGTAGCTTAAATGAAGTTAGTAGATGAGATCAAAATTAAGAACCAGGTCATCTTTAAGTAGAAAGAAGAAAAGGTAATAAGGTCATCCTCACGTAATAAGATGCAAGCCCTGAAGTTAGATAACAAGAGGAGACGAAATGACAGGAAAAATTTCTAAGACTTCGACAAAAAGAGAAGTTGAATACCAGAATAGGTTAAAACTAGGAACAGAAGGGATGACGTTCCATCAAGGGGACAATACTCTCCAAGAGCAGAGGATACGAGAAGAGTGAACCAAGTCTAAGAAGTAAGGAGGTTTACACCGTTAAATACATCTCTCTCTCAAATCCTCCAAGAAGTCAAAAGGCGAGGAATTTTGCTTATGGAGCCTCGCCCTTTAAAAGCAAATTCGAGTGGAAATGCAAAGAACAAATTTTGCAAATTTCACCAAAATATTAGGCATCTAAGAGATTAGTTTTTCAACCTTAAGGGCCAAATGGAAGTTTTTGTCAAAAATAACTATCTAGAGGATTTTGTGGCAAATAATGGGAAATGGCTCGAAACACTAGATCAAAGGGTCGAATGAGAAAAGGTATATGAGCATCAAGTGATTGTAATCTCAAGAGGGACTACATTAGCAGGAAACTCAAATATGGTAAGGAAGAATTATTCAAACAACTTTGGATACTCATGTTATGAATGTAAGAGTTGAGAAGAAGCCAAAAATTGCCTCAATCCCTATTATGTTCAAAGATGAAGATGAGGTTGGGATACATTACCCATATGATGATGCCTTAGTAATAACCCAGACAATGGGAATAGCTTAGGTCATCCGAATATTGGTGGATAAATGAAGTTCAGCTAACATCATTTTCAGGAAACTCTAGATTCCTTGGGTATTGAAAATTTGAGACTAAAACTAGCAAAGACAGCCCTATATGGCTTCAGCGAATCATGCATCCACCCATTGGACATAGTGCAATTACCAATTATAATAGAAGATAAGTTTTACCAGAAAACCATGATGGTTGAGTTCTAGGTAGTAGATCTCAATATGTCTTATGTAATGATTCTTGGAAGACCTTTCCTTAAGTCTAAAAGGGCGGTAGAAAGCATCCATTACCTGAAACTGAAGTTAAAAGTAGGTAAAGGTATTGACATAGTTAGATAGAGTCAAAGGGAAGCTTGATCATGCTTGCCACCTTGTCAAAGAGCTTTTATTCATTTCTCAATGTCTTTTAGAAGAAGGTCTAGAAATCGGGTGAGGACACAGAACAAGGACGAATAATGGAGAGCTTGGGTAAGAAAGTAAGTCAGGGTAGCAAGCCGTCAACAGTGAAGCCAGTAGAAGAATTAGAATCCGTAATTTTAAAGGAGGAAACTCCACAAAAAAAATAGTCAAATTAGGTTACATCTTCCTAAGGAGCAAAAAGTATTACTCAAAGACATTATAAGACAGTATAAGAACGTATTTGCATGGATGCACAAAGATATGTCGAAGATTGATCCCCAAGTAATTTCTCATCGGCTCGCAATTGAGCACAAGTATAAACCCATAAAGTAGAAGAGCCGAGTGTTCAATAAAGAACAAATGAAAGCAGTGCTTGTCAAAGTAGAAAAACTGATGAAGGCTAAATTCATTAAAGAAGTCAATTACCCAGAACAGGTGTCAAACGTAGTTATGGTAAAAAAGTTCAAAGGAAAGTGGAGAATGTGTGTGGACTTCACAAACCTAAACAAAGTATTTCCAAAAGACAGCTTTCCACTCCCTAAAATAAACCAACTAGTGGACTCAACAGCAGAACATGAGCTCTTAAATCTCATGCATTCTGTTATAAAGTAATGCTATTTGGACTAAAGAATGTGGGAGCTACGTTCTTGAGATTGGTTAATTGGGTTTCCAAACCCTTGATCGAGTCAATCGTGGAAGTTTACGTCAATGACATGATTACCAAGTCATTAAGGGCCCGTGACCATCTCTAGAAAATATTTTTCTCTCTCTATCTCCCTTTATCTCTCAAGATTTCTTCAAATCCTTAACTTATTCTTTCAAATTTCTATTACCAAGTGATTACCCATCTTTCCCTCTTCAATTTAGTACCACTTTGGACTAGAAATAGCAAAAGGAAGTAAGGAAGGAAAACTAACGCTTCAAAGAGATTTGAGGATTTTTTGTTTAATTGGCAATCAATAATTTCTATGAATTTCCATAGGTTATAGGTAAGTTTACTAACCTGTTATAGATTTAATATTAAGATTTTGAAACATGTTAAAACTTAGGGATTTTCTGTTTATTTGGAATTTCCATTGATTTTCGCGTAAGAACTAGTAGATTGTTTTATATTGCATTATTTGGAGTATTTAATGGTTAAATATGTGATAGATAACTTTTGGAATGTGGATTTTAGTAGTTGGCATAATATGAAAATTTAGTTCGGAATATATATATATATATATATATCCTTTTTAGATGGAAATGTGAATTTGAATAAGTTGACCATGAGATTTCATTATTAAAAATCAGATAAATGACTTTCGTTAGTTAAGCCTCGTGATATGTATCAAACTAAAGAATTTTAGCCATATTATCCACGAGTATTACATTTAATGCATTTATGTGTAATCATTTGAATCGTGGAAGTTATAATTATATGCATTTATGGTATTGTGTTTCTAGAACCAGAGAGAAAGACAGAGTGGGTGCGAAGACCCTTAGTGAGAGTGGTTACTCTTTTCTTATTGTGAGTAAATTTATACATATATGAATATGTAAATATATATGTGTTAAATATATATGTATGCTTGTATTCTAGATAAACGGCTTTTCTTGTTAAAAGAAAATTAGAAATGAAATTGTTTTTATTTGTTTTTACTTAGGTATTGGGATAAAAAAGCATATTTGGTCTACTATTAACAATTTAATTGATATATATGCTGGAAGGGCCTCAGAGGCATGATTTGTTTTACATGATTTTGTCATTGCTTTGGAATTGATTTCAATTATACATGTATATTGGTGATAAGACTAATAGGCCAAATATTAATATATGCCTAGTGGGCATGTTTATTTATTGTAGCTACAAGGAGGTAGCCTATAAACGAAACTATTGAGAGATTGCATAGGTAAGTGGAGTTACAGTGTGGTTAGTATAAAGGAGAATGTCCTTGGTAAGCCATGCGTGCCGTGCACGAATGTGTAGATATAGATACCCTATGAAAAGTCTTAGAGGCTTGATAAGGATATTTTGAATTTGACGGATATTATGAGGATATTTACTTTTGTTACCAAGTGATTACTTAGGGCCAACATCAATAAGACAGGAGTATGTTTTTATAAATTCATGTTTTATAGAAAAATAAGAATTTTATAAAGCATGTAAAATAGTTTTCTATTTTATAAGAACTTGTTGCATATGGTTTATGCATGAAAGACTCACTGAGTTTCGAAGTTACCTCGGCTAAGGTAGTGATTGAGAAAGTATAACTAGTCCGGTTTGTTTATTTAAAACTGTATGCAGATCTATAAATTATTTTTTTGATTATTTTACTAAATGAAATATGTATATGCTTTTGAGTATATTGTAAAGTAATCTTAATATCTAAAATTTAAAAATGCGTTTGCGTGTATGTATATATATGTGTGTATTTTATTACTCACTAAGTATACTCTTATACTTATCCCTCACCCATTTTAGCTTTCAGGTTAGGCATATTTGTACTTGTCGAGCTAGTGGTAGCCGTCGAGAGCCTTTGGCGCTCTGGTTAGATTTTCTCTCTAACTCACATTTGTATTATCCCACTGGTTAGATTTATTTGGAAATTTTAATGTATTTGTAAACTTAACGTTTTATCTAATTACTTATCTATGTTCAACCCCAATTATTATGTGTTTTGATAATGGATGATCTGTGTTTAATAATGATCCCATAGATGTGAGTTATTGTTTTATAATAGTGGATACAGTTTGGTTTTTATGATAAAAAAAAGTCTTACAAGCTTTCTTGATATATTCTAGGTATATAGGGTGTATCATGAAGGTTTGCGCCGATTGTCACAAGTAGACCCCAGATTTGAGGTGTGACAAATGATGTTAAAACGTGTTTTAACAATAACTTGGATGTTTGTATATAATCATAGATAAATTGGTTAAATTCATTTTAAAGACTAATTGCATGCTAATGGTTTAAAAATCAAATTATTTTAGTGAAAAACTTATTGAATGGTCAAATTAAGAATATATATTTGACACCTGTAACATCATGTTTTCAAAAATCTCATTTAATTGTATGATTTATTATTCTGTTAGTTTCGTAACAATATATTATATGCTTAATTTGGAATTATTAATAGCTAGTTTATGAAATTGTTAGAAAAGTTACGAGTTTATGTTAATTTATCCTAATAATTTTAAATTTTAATTAATTTTTATATCAAAAATAGTGGTTAATTTATTTTTGGAAACTTAATGGTTAGATTAATATAAAAGTATTTAAGTTTAATAAAAAAACATTATGCCAAAATTTGAACCAAAAAGACTAGTTTAGCTAATGATATTATCAACATATGATGTTTCATATTTTTGGTTGATTATATGGGGTATACAAACCTCGCCTTATTGCTCTATTGTAATTTCTCTTATCCCCCAAATGTACTCCCTTTGTACAACATCTATGGTTTTTATTTTATTTTATAATTTTAAGAACATTAAGGCCCTGGAAAGACAAGCCCAAAAGTTGAATGGTAGAATTAAAATTTAATCCATAAGGCTTAACCTTTTATAATTAGCCTTGTAGTTGCACACTTAGCTGTGACTTAGGAGTAGCCTAGGCTTGATGGCTCGAGAGTCCATAACCATGCATCTATTTTTTAAAAACAATTATCAAAATACCTATCCAAGGCCTTATTTTGATGGACTGGCATATCCATGAATTCACTACAAAATTCATCTACATGAGTTCGCTCAAATTATCTGAATAAGGCCTTGGAAATGTCATATCATTTTTTTAAACAGTTATCAAAATACCTATCCACGGCCTTATTTTAAAACATTTGCAATGAAGTTCATGACCATGTATCGATTTTTTTAAAATAGTTAAATTAAGATATCCAAGACCTTATCCAAGTCCTTATTTTGATAAACTGTTCTATTGTAAGTGTTGTAAATTTTTATTAAAATAAGGCATATGCATTTGATTTATTTTATTGTTTATAAGAAATATTTTGGTTTGTGTAAGTTTCTTTATTTAGTAATGCCATATTTCTCAAATTATATCTCAAAATTTCATACTAAATAACATTATTCATATATTTATATAAATTTAAGCTAATTTATCACACTATTTTATCATTGAATTGACAAATGCCACATCATTTTAGATGAACTCCTTCTCATAAAAGAATAATTGTTATTATTACTATCTTGTATTCAAAATGATTAGAGGTATCTAATAGGTCAGGTTGGTCCATGAACCGGACCTACCGGGTCTGTCAAAACCCTAGCCTATAACAGGCCCGAAATTGTTCAAGCTTGTTTAAGCATAACCCACCGGATTTAACCAATGGTTCAGATCGATTTAACCCGGCAGAGTCATGCTTAAAAAAAATAAAATAAAAAATTAATATATCCCTGCAAACTTGCATTTTTATTTTTTTTCAAAATTTTTTAATTGTTTTCTTTATAAATTGTCATTCATTTTCTTTCTTCAATTTATTTCTCTCACTTACTCAATTTTTCTTAGCTCAATTTTCTTAATCTCAACATAATACTTATAATCAATTAATTTTTCTCATTCTAAATTTTAAATATTTGCTCCCACTTTCTGTAGTTTAGAAATTTTAGTGAAACTAAAATTCAAACACTGCAAATTTTGACAACTTAAGGTTAACAATTGCATTAATATTTAATCTATTTATTAATTTTAAAATTTTAGTTAGTATGTAATTTAGTTAGTATTTAGTTTAATTAATAATTTTAAAATTATGATTAATATTTAATTTTGTTATTAATTTTTAAAATTTTGTCACTATTTAATTTTAAAATTTTAGTTAGAAAATCATTTAGTTATTTTTGTTAGTATTAAGTTTAGTTAACAATTTTAAAATTAATGAGGTTAGTAATTTAATTTTATTATCAATATAAAAATTAAAGTTAGTATTTAATGAATTGTAAAACTTTAGTTGTTAATTGCTAAATTTTGTTAGTTATTTTAAATTTTATTAGTTATTTACTTGTTTATTATTGTTGTTAGTTATTAATTTTAAATAAATTTTGATAGTTATTG
>JAXCLQ010013424.1:3978-35072 GCA_035584115.1 Cedrela odorata
ACACGCACACACATTTTGTTTCTTAAAATAATTTTTTTCTAAAAGTTCCAATGAATTAAAAAAAAAAAGTAACCATACTTAATTACGTAAAATAGTTAAATTGAGTCATTTAAGCATTAAGACAAAAATAAAATAAATAACCTCTTAGTTAATTTAAGTCCAATCAATATTGAAATTATTTTTAATATAGATTGAATTGAATGGATCAAATCATATCAAATTTGTGATTATTATTTTTAATTAGATTGGACAAGATTGAATATATCATACAAAAAATTAGATTGCATTGAAAATTATAGTTCATCAAGTGATACATTAGATGTATAGAATGTGTTTGTTTGTTTTATTTTTTTTTAAAAATTTTGCATAAATAATGGTTTATTTTATTTATTATACCAACTTATATTTTTTCCGTAAATTATATAACTAATCTTTTAATATTCATGTGCTACCATTCACATTAGACAACATTTTATTCACAATAATTTTGGAGAACTCTTTTTTTGGGGGGTTATATTCAAGTATAATTAGAGAAATTATGATGAACAAGAGATTGGATTTGTTTTATAGGAAAGAAAAAATCACTTTCATATATAAAAAATAAAAAAAAATCCTTAGATATCATTAAGAAGAAAATTTAATTATTAATATAAACTGGCTTTTAAAATAGAGTATTAATAATTAATTAAAAGGATTTGATTATTAAATTATAAAATAAATATATTAAAAAAATTAAGATGAGGCATTAATCGTAGGAGATCTAGCCCTTGTGCATTTGCCTAAGTTGCTAAACGATTGAGCAACCCTTGCATATCGCATTAGTTATACTAATAATATAAATTATAATAATTATCTCATATAATTACAAATATATTTTAAATTAAATCAAAGTATTTGATTGTTGAGAAAATAAGAAAAAAGTAGAGAGATAAAAATATAAGAAAGAGTAGGGAGAACTTTCATTAAGTTTTATCATTTATTGATTATGTAAACGAAGTCCTCTAAATACCTTATGTGTAGTCTTTTATATTGTTGATGTGCATAATTAGTTAATTAATTCTAACTAATTAATTATGAAATATAACTATGTAAAACGTTAAGAGGACTGATAGTTGTGTTTTTGACGAAAAAGTGTAAAGTAATTAAGAATTTTGACTCGTTAACTATTAAAATTTCGTTTGAAATTATGGTATTTTTATTAAAAATAAAGTTAATGAAACTATTTTTTTAAAAAATATTTGATACCTAGAACTTTTATCTTATAATTATTATGACTTCAAAATCGTATTACTTTAATACTAAACAAAACCTAAATTAAATCAATTCAGCTTAAGAGATTTGATAAAAACTCTAGTTTGTAGCAATAATTACAATAATTTAGCATATGGCAAGTGGCTTAAACCCACAAAGAAACAGAATCAATTCTAGCAACATAAAATTAAATACAAAAGAACATAATTTATCTTTTCTTTGTGTAACTGTAATCAAAATCAGCACACAATTTTTGAATTATAAATTGGTGGTAAAATTAAAGTATTAATGGCAGAAAATGAAACTTTATCACTTGAATAATTCGATTAATTAAAGAACACGTATTATTTTTGACAACTTGGTCAATACCAAGTCACACAGCCACATTCTTGTTCAGTCGTATCTTGATTAATGATCTGTTTATGATTAATAGCACTATGCTTATAAAATTACAATATTAGTTATTAAAATATATTATTTACTTGACATTATTAAAAAAATGATAGATTTTTTTAATAAATAATTAATTATATATTATGTTGATGCAACAAAAATCCTCTTATAGACTCTATTTACCAACAACGATCTTCTTCTCCTTTGTTTGGCTGATTGTTTAATCTCCAATTACAACAGAATCTATAAGGTGAAAGTCGGTTGTTCGATAAAAACCCTTCAATGTTTAGGTTAGAGTTTTACTTTTTGAGAGATAAAGTTCAAGATAGTATGAAATTTTAATGCCAAAGTTTCATTCCTTTTACTTGGTTGTTCTTAATTCCTTTTTATCGGCGTCCATTTCTCTCTAATATAGCAGAATTCTATGGAATTGAGAAATAAGTATTTCGTTATACAAAAATCACAGAGATTCCATTAGGTAAGCATCGACTTTCGAATTTTTTGGGATCTTATGACCTTTCTGCGTGGATTATGTCCATTGAGCCTAGGATTCTTATTATGTAAAGAGTTTTACTTGTTAAAAATCTTTATTATAGAGTATTCCGGGAAAAACATAGAAAGGAAGTGAATCCTTTACAGATAAGTAACCACAGTGAGGTCTCGAAAGTCACTGCGTGAGGATTCTTTAAGTAGTCGATACAAATTCTCACGCACATATGAGATTCTTAGTAACATGTTCGAGATCCTCATAAAAGATCTCAATTTGAGATGTCAACTTGAGGTTCTCCATTCGACCTTGGTGCCGATCTGAGACCATTATAAAGGATATCAAGAGGTCTCGAATTTCAATTTGAGATGCTAACCTGAGGCCCTTAATTCAACTTTCAAGTCGACTCGAGACCTTTTAATTGCTCTTGGGAGGTCTCGGTTCTCGCCAAAATTGAGGTCTTCCTTATCACTAGGACAATTCTTCTCAGGCGATGTTAGGTCTCGGAATACTATTTATCCCTTTACACAAAATTATTTTGGGTTTGTGATTTGTTAGGCTTCGTGTGTTCTCTAGGCCATATATTCAACATCAAGCCCTCTAATTTTGGTAAAAAATAACTGTTTTTGACAAAAACTTAAGGGTTCTATACGAAAAAACGTGACTATCTGCATACTTAAATGCTTAACTTAAAATTTGCTACTACCTTATACGTGGCAAACGTTGGTTAGGCTTTGGGATTGCGACGTTTCAGATTCCAAGAGATTTGGCTGCCCCTAATGATGGCTACCCCTTTTCTTATTAATGGAAGATATCCCTTTAGCTTCTCGGTTGATGTGGCATTATCTGTGCCTTGATTCGTAACATACCTCAATGGCTGGGGTTCTTCAGTTTCTTTAAATACTTTCACTTTTCACATTTTCTCTTCTTTTCGTCTTCACCTTTACGCCGTTGTTTTTCGAGTGTTTCAAACAGTTCTAATAGTAACAAAACTTCAAATTTCTAGTGATTCCTTCAAGTTCCTCTTTCCAGCAACTATAAACAGTAAGTCTCTATTAATTTTTTTTACTTGTTGTGGTTGACTTTGTAGCATGATTGATCAATTTGTGGTAATTAGTAAATAATTTCTTGGGTTTAGAATCCTTTAGGTGTTACCCCATGAGTTGTCGATGATTCTAGAGCAGTCTTTAACTATATATTTTTCTTCTTTGAAAAATAGGATGGATTCTGTTGACAATGCGGCTGTTTCTAGGGAAAATGACTTTGGAGAGGGACAAACTATTGTCCTTGTCCCCCCTTCTATCACGATGAGGCGGAACTTGGCATAGTTTGAAGCAGATAGGTTCCTTTTAGTCATTACGGAATTAGACTTAAGTGTTTACACTAAGTTATATAGTATCCCTGAAGGGATTTACCTTAGGGTACCAGAGGTAGATGAGCTGCCAAGCTGTCCTCCCGAGGGGGAGATCGCCTTTAACAAAGAATGGTTTCATTTAGGCGTTAGACTTCCCATCTAACCCTACTTCACCCAAATCATAACTTCTTTTAGAATTCCCCCATATTAGCTGAGTATGAACAATTGGAGAATTCTAGTTGGCTTATTCGTTCTATGGCATTAGATCTTTGACTTCGATCTTTCTATTAAAAAGATTGAGTATATGTATATACTGAAAAGAAGCCTTGTAAAAAGTCCAGGGTGGTACTACCTCCAAAACCGCCCCGATAAACAGAACCCTGTTACAGGTAATCCTTCCAGTTACTAGAAGGATAAATGGTTCTTTGTTGGTGGAGACTAGAATCCTCATCTTAACTTCCCGATGCCAAGCTTATTTAGAAAGGCTGTTACCTAGGGCGATGTGCTTGAGTTAGATTTACGTGGTCAGGAGAGGGTGAGGTTAGTCAGGGAATCGGCCTCTAGCTAAAGAACTCTACTTTCAGAGGACGATTTAACCTTGTTGGGTCTTGTGGACTTTTGTGTGTCCAAAGGCAATTTGGCTACAAAGAAGAACGCCCAAAAGGGTAAAAGTCTTAGAACATTCATTTTCCTTGTGTCTAAACTGTAGTATCTGATCTCGATTTTATTTATTTTTGTAAGAGAAATAGCTTCCATAAATCCTCCTTTAGACCCTTTTAAGGTCTTACAAAGATTGACTAGGGAGAAGAGAGCTATGAAGGCTGCTCAGCCTCCGAAGGTTGCCTCAAAAGGTCCAGCTAAAGTCTCAGGATCTTCCAAGGTTGCTCGTACCTCCATCTTAGTTCGTCTACAAGCCCTCAACAAAGGGGTGGTTATCCGAAGTTGCACCTCTTCTTTCAGCTCCCTCTACAAATAAGGGAAAGGGAAGCGTAAAGCAGTAGCTACAGCTTCTGAGAAGTGGTATAAGAAGAAGAAGCAAATATTTGGCCAGGCCAACAAGAAGCTAGTTGAACTATGTGAGCTTCTTCCCGAGGATCTTTCTGCTGGGAAGAGAGGGTTTTTTGAGCACTTTCTTCCCTGTATCAATCTACAGGTCTAGAGCATCAGCCACAAATTTTCTGAAGATATTACTGGGCTCTTGAACGAGTCGTTGTTGAATTTTCAGCTGATGTGGTTGGGTCAGGTAAGTCTACTTCCTCTTAATTTTGTAGAGTAGATAAAGCTTGTTGTAACTTGTCTCTTGATGATTTTGTGTGTTGGTGAATTTCAGCTTTTCTACTCAACCATGTTGTAGCATGGAACCCTTGTGGATGATTTTTTCAGGGTGTCTAAGGTTGAGAAAGAGTTGAGAAGGTGGAGGAAAACTTAATGTTGGAAAGGACCAAGTGTGAATTCGACTTGGCAAATTGGCTAGAGAGAGAGAGAATCTTCAGCTCAAGGTAGCTATGGTGAAGTTATCTCAAGCTGAAACTAGTAGGATGGCCAAGGCTCTAGAGTCCGAGTTGAATAGCTTAAGGGTGGAGGGTTAGAAGAACCTCCAGGATTTCGACAAGTCATGTAGAGAACTTTGATTGAGCTTAGAAGCAAAGAGGCGAATGAACTTGTCTTTGGTTAAGAAGATATAGGAGGATGAGGACATGATGAGGGCTTAGCTTCGTTATTAGGTTAATAATAGTATTGATTTGACTTGTGAGACATTCTAAGACCAGTATCCAAATTTAGATCTGACTTGGTTGTATGAGGCTCTAGGATGCGAGCCTCCGCGTCGGGACAATGAGCATTCTGATGGGGTGCTTCCTGAAGGGGAAGAGCATCCCAACTTCAAGATCATGTATGCACCCTCTACAGAGTTAGTCACCAGCGTTTTTACCGAGCCACCAACCACAACTGTAGTCGAGCCGATGGATGTCTCCTCTTCTAAGGCGGTAGAGGTTTCTATTGCTTCTGGAGGTGTTGTCGCTCTTGAAATCCCTCATGCTGACACTTTTGTTGACCTTCTTACTGACCCTCAAGCTGGCCTAACCACTGAAGATGTAGTCTATTTTTTTTTTTTTTGCAATGTTATACGTTGTACATCAATAAAACTTTAATAAAAGTTTCTTAGTTTGCGTTATTACTTCTCTGCTTTACTTCTTTTTACTTTTAATATCCTATTTGTAGTCTTCAATTGTTATCTGAGTTTGTGATATTTCTAAGAAACACCTTAACTTAACCTTTTAGGCTTAACATATTGATACCCTAACTTTAAATAATTTAAAGTTGATCATCTTTCATGTACTTTGATTTTTTTTTCCTTCAAACTTAATAAAATCTAGGGTACATTTGCCTCTATGCGCCCATGGGCTTCGACATGCTTTAGGATTATACTCGAGGCATTCATTGAGTAATAAGCCTCCTTGTTTCAAGGCGATTTGAGTACTTAGTCTTCTTCAGATTATGTATGCTTTATATCTGATTACGCACTTAAGACTCGTTTAAGCTTTAGGCACAAGTTGATCACCAAGGAATCCTCGGAATGGGAATATAAAATGTATGTCTGGGAACTGTGTTACCCATTCTTAAGCTTTGAGAGGAGATCATCCCAAGACTTTTTAAAATAATCATATGAGAACTTCTTTCACTCTTATACGTTCTGAGATTATACTTAAGGCTTATTCAAGTTGATGATACTATTACCTCAAGATAGATGATAAACTAACATCTAGAAATCGTGTCACCCCTTTGTGGGCTTTGAGAGAAAATTATTCCGAGACATTTTGAGATAGTCACCCATGAAATTCTTTCACTCTTATATGTTCTGAGACCATACTCAAAAGCTAATGATACTATTACCTTGAGTTAGGTGATAAGCTAACTTTTGAAAACCATGTTACTCATGCTTGGGTTTAAGAAGGAAATTACTTCGAGACATTTTGAGATAGTCACCTGAGAACATCTTTCGCTGTTGCACGTCTTGAGACCATACTCAAGGCTTGTTCAAGCAGAATATACTGTTACCTTGGGTAGATGAGAGGTGAAAGTTTGGGAATCAGGTCGCCCACACTTAAGTTTTGGGAAGAGGTTACCTTGAGAAATTTTGATTCCTTGGCTTGGATTTATATGTGGGCCGACTCTAAAGGTGAATAATAAATAACTTTATTTATTTTTTAAAAAATTTGTTACAAATTTTTTGATGATTTTAAGGGTAATACAACTTTAAGTGTTCGAAATTCCATGGCTTTCAAATCCTATTTCTTGCGGAAGATTCCAGCTTGTAAACTCTGGGTCTAAAGACTTAGATGACTTTGTAAGGTCCTTCCCAGTTTACTTCGAGATGTAAGGTCTTTCCCAGTTTACTTCAAGATGTAAGGTCTTTCTCAGTTTACTTCAAGATGTAAGGTCTTTCTCAGTTTACTTCGAGAACACCTTCTTCTGGTATCTTGGTGTTCAGGGTTACTTGTTTCCCAACACCTAATTCCTGGAAGGAACAATGCTGAACATGTTTATTATAATACTTTACTATCCTTTGTTCATGGGCCACTGTCTTTATCATTGCCTGACCCCTTTTCTCTTCCAACAAGTTTAGTTCTAAGTGCAAGCTCTAACTGTTGGATGTTTCGTCATAATTGCTAACCCAGAAAATTGGTATGCTAACTTCAATAGGAATCATTACCTTACACCTGAAAGCTAGGCTATAGGGAGTTTTGCTTGTGGGCACTTTCAGAGTGATCCGATATGCCCAAAGGACCTCAAAAAGTTTGTCAATCCACATACATTTGTACTCCTTGACTTTTTTTTAGGGCATTTTTTTATGACATTATTGGCAGCTTCCACTTGCTTATTGGCTTTTGGATGGCCTAATGTTACAAATATGAGAACATTTGAGAAATCCGAGCAAAATTCTCTAAAGCATGCATTGTCAAATTATTTTCCATTGTCTGTAATTAGTACCTAGGGTATTCCGAATCGGTAGATAACGTTATGTTTGATAAATGTCGTGACCCTTTTCTCTGTGATGGCGGTCAATGGCTTTGCTACCACCCATTTTGTGAAGTAGTCAATGGCTATTATAACATATTTCGCGTTGGCTTGAGCTGGGGGCAATGGCTTGATGAGATCGAGTCCCTGCTAAGAGAATGGCCAAGGACTTGATAAAGGGGTCAACTTCTCTGGAGGTTGGCTTAGGATATTATCGTATCCTTGACATTCGTGGCAAGTTTTAGCTATCCTTATCTCAGGATCTTGTAGATCATGATTTAAGTTCCTTCGTGTCTACCATATGCTTCGCGATGGATTTCTTCTATAATTGAAGCCACTTCCTCAAGTTTGAGACAGCTAAAGTAAAGGGTGCTGTACCCTTTTTTGTATAGCTCCCCATTAATGATAGTGTACCTTGCTGACTTATTTTTGATCTTTCTTGCCTTTTCTTTATTGTCTAGGAGTTTGCCGTCTTGGATTTAAGATCTTATTTCATCGATCCAATAGTGGTGGGGACCTAATTGAGCCGTATAGGGTTGATGATTACTGGCTTCCATGCTTCTTTGCTTCAGTACTTCTATTAGGACCGAGGCAAGGATATTTCCTTTGAAGGTAGAGGCCAATTTTTCCAACATGTCTACCTTTGAGTTCTCTTCCCTCGGGATCTGTTTGATTGTGATAGTTTTCAATGTGCTCAGAAACTGCCTAGCCTTCTTTAGGTAAGCATGCATGTTATTTTTACGAGCCTGAAATTGTTCGTCTATCTGGCTAGCCACTAGTTGGGAATCACAGTAAATACCTAGGCTTGTGATTCCTAGTGCCTGAGCTAACTTGATCCCTAAAATTAACACCTCATACTCTGCCTCGTTGTTAGTGACCTTGAAATCAAATTTGAAGGAGTACATTACTTTGGTCCCGTTTGGGCTTACAAGAACCACACTAGCTTTTCCTCTTTTCATATTTGAAGCTCCATTAATGAAAAGGTTTCAGATCGATTTTGCTTCATTCGGGGTCGAGTCCTCCTGTCTCTGGGCAGGATGCTTTTTTAGAATTTGATAGATGAAGAGGTGTTCAGATACTGATCTTTCAACTACAAAGCCTGCTAAGGCTTGATCCTTTATCGCTTTTCAGAGCTTGTAATTGATGTCATATTCATTGAGCTCTATGGACCACTTTATTAATCGACTTGAGAGATTTGGTTAATGCAAAAATTGTCTAAGTGGTTGATTTGTTAGTATCACCACCTAATGAGCTTGAAAGTATAGTTTGAGCTTTCTTGCTGCCACCACTGACGCTAGCACTAATTTCTCAGGTGGTGAGTATCTCGTCTCTGCATCTAGTAATACCTTACTAGTGTAGTAGATGGGGGGTGAATCTTCTCAGTATCTTTCTTTACTAGGACCGAGCTTATCGAGTGGTAACTTATTACGAGGTAAAGGTACAATATGCCTTCAGTTTTAGGTCTTGTTAGGTGCAGAGGCGATGTGAGATATTGCTTTAGCTCTTGGAAACTACGTTTGCATTCCTCTATCCATTCAATTTTTTTTTCTCTTTCATAATTTGAAAAAAGGGAAACACCTGTTAGTCACCTTGGACAGGAACTTGTTTAATGTCGCCAGTTGTCCTGTTAGGCTTTATAGTTCTTTTAGAGTGAACGGAGACTTTAAATTCAGTATGACCTTGATCTTTTGTGTTTTAACTTCAATGCCTTGTTTGCTGACCATATATCCCAAGAATTTCCCTGCCTGAACTCCAAATGTACATTTCTCGGGATTCAACCTCATATTGTAATTTCTTAGATCGAATAAAGTTTCCTCCAAGTGCTTTGGGTGATCTCGGGCTTTTAGGGACTTAGTGATCATGTCATCAATGTACACCTCCAAGGTAATCTCAATTAGAGGTTTAAAGATTCGATTGACCAGTCTTTGAAATGTGGCTCTACCATTCTTTAATCTAAAGGGCATTACTCTATACCAGTACAGTCCATAATAAATAACAAAGATTGTCTTCTCTTGTTCTGGCTCGTACATTCTGATTTGATTGTATCCTGAAAATGCATTCATGAAACTTAGTAGCTTGTGACGAGCTATTGAATTTACAAGCTAATCGATTTGAGGAAGGAGGAAGCTGTCATTGGGATAAGCTTTATTTAGATTAATAAAGTCCACACACATTTTCCACTTCCTATTCGCTTTCTTGACCATTACTACATTTGATACCCACTCTGGGTAATACACTTCCTTAATAAATTTGGCTTTTATCAATTTATCCACCTCAGTGTGAACTGTTTCTCTCCTCTCAGTGTTGAATGACTTTCTTTTCTATCTTACTGGTCTGTATTGATGATCAATAGATAGCCAATGAAAGATTATTCAAGGATTAATCCCTGGCATGTCTTCATGGGTTTATGTAAACACGTCCATGTGTTGTCTTAGGATGTCATTGAGTTTCACTTTCAGCTCTCTGGGGAGTTGAACACCGATCTTGACCATTTTCTGAGGAGATTTTGGGTTCAAAACAACAGATTCAAGTTCCTTCACTGGCTCTAGTACTGGTAGTTTATTATCCTGCTCGATCTTCTAATCAAATTTCCTCGCAATCAGCTTATCTCGTGAGTTCTTGTCACTTGCTTTCAGAATTTCTCTCCATGGGCCCTTCGATAAGTAGAATGAATTTTTGGAGGAGAACGCGAAGTATAATCGACCTTCTTTTTGACTCTTCTTAATAATATTAATCCTATCTCTATCATCTTTATAGTTCTGAGAAAAGGTCTGCCAAAAATCATAATGTAGGGCATTTTAAGGTCAACCATTTGGAGGTTTATCATTGTAGTCTTCTGGTACGGCATTTCTCTCATAGTGATGGGTAACTGCACTATCCCCAAAAGGCAAACACATGATTCTTCGAAACCTGCGATTTCAGCAAGCCTCAGTCTCAGATCTTCAATTTTCAAGAAGTGTAGAGTTTCTTTAAAGATAATATCAGTCGAGCTCCTTGTGCCCAACAGGATTCGACTGGCCTAACCTATTCTTACTGTCAAAGTTATTACCAATGCATTATCATATGGGTAATGGACCCCCACTTCATCCTTATCTATGAACATGATGGGTACCGATGCGAGTTTTTGTTTCTTCTTGGCTCGGACATTCATGATGTGAATGTCTAAGGTGGTATTCGGCAACGAATATTTCAAATAATTTTTCCTTGATCTATATAAATTCTCTGCTAATGTTGCCCTATTTGATATCACTATAATATGCTCTTCCTGTCTTCTCTCGTGCCTAATTTCTTGATCCGAAGCTCTGGATCCATCTTTGTTTCTGGCTACAAAGTCCGACAAATAATTATTTCAGATTAGCATTTTAATCTGACTTCTGAGATCAAAACACTCAACTGTCAGGTGCCCAACGCTTTGGTGGAATTCGCAAAACTTATTATTGGTTTCTCCCATTGGTTTAGCTTGCAGAGGGCGAGGTTTCACCAATATAGTTTCCTATCTTTTGATTTCTTGTCAAACTTTTGAGAGTGAAGCTGTCAAGAGAATGAAAGCTTGATCTTCTTAAACATGAGCTATTCTTTTCGTGTCATCTCTTCTCGGCGAGCGATATCCTCTAGGGGTAAACTCTTCTTTTCCTCTCGATGTACTATTATGATCTTGAACTTGTCTACCCTTTCTGTCGAAGCCTCAAAAATTCCTTCTATCATCACGTCTCTTTCTCATATTGGTTTTGAGATTTTGTACCCTATCGCGGGTTTGTAGTTCAAAAGCCCTTTCTTCTTTGACTTTGAGGTGATCTGGTCTTCAATTTCATTCTCATTTAATAGTTTCTTCTGAGCTATTTCATAAGTGGTAATGAACGGCTTTTGTACAGTGTACTATCCTCGGTCAACCTGCAAGCCTTTCTTGAGATCTTTTAAAGCCAGGGAATGGTGATAAGCCCCTAACTCCATCACCTAGTCATGGTATCTTTTGACGAAGTTCCTAAGACTTTCATTTTCTCATTGTTTTATGAGTAATAATAAACTTGAAGTCTTGAGGCTAATAGCCGCCCCTTTGAACTTATCCACAAATACTCCTTATAATTGCTCAAAACTGCTAATGCTATTAACAGTTAGATTGGTGAACCACTTTCTTGCTTATCCCTTTAGTGTTAGAGGGAACAAACGACACATTTGGAAGTTATCCAACCCCTAGATCAATATCATCTCCCTGAACAGATCCATATGTAGGGAGTGGTCAGTCTTCCCTATAAAAAGATTTATCTAGGGTATCTTAAACTTTTTAGGAGGAACAAAATCTAGTATTTTTCTCGAAAAAGAGGATTTAGAGTACAACTTATCCTTGGTGCAAGCTTGCCTCCCCTTTACCGCTTCATTTTCTTCTGGTCTTCTAACTCCTCGATCAGTTTTCTAACTCGAGCCTTAAGATTCTTGACACGATCATCATTTTCCCTATATTCCCTTCTTTGGAGTGGGATTCGCAGTAAGCCTTCCCTTTATAGTTTCTGATCAAGAAACGTCCTCCTGTCCTCTTGACTGGAGTTGTTACCCAATCCTCTCTTATGGACAACCTCTGAATCATCAGGTGAATACTCGAATGGCAAGGCGGGTTCACTAAAGAATTTTAAAACATCATTACCATCCTTTAGCCTTTTGGGTGGATGATTGAAAATCTTCCCTTTCCCCTTTCCGCTACGGTATACTTTCTCTTTGTAGTGTTTTGTTGATATTTAGTTTTATGGTTCATTGTGCACAAATCATCCAACACACTGCTTTCGATAGCTTTTATCTGTTTGAGTGTTTTCATCCCTGGTGAATCGGTCTGAAGCATCTTCTTCATTCTGGCTACATCCTTTGCTAAGGCTTGAATCTACTTGTATTTTTCTACGTGTTTCTTCTCATTTTTAGTCAATTTCTGGGCTAATCAGGCTGTCTCCACTATCTCTAGGCGAAGGGGAATTTGATGCGGTGATAAGGCCTCTGAATCATAATTTATGCCCTCTAAAGGTAGCAGCTGATCACTAATATTTTGATAAATAGCCGTGTTCTCCTCAAAGGCATGGTCGCATAGATTCTCTTTCGTCATTGCCCGGTTTCTAGTGACATATGTTCGTGAAGTAGCCATAGTCTTCTGTTAATGCAGTAAACAACTTTTCATTCAAGTTTTCCACAGACGGTGCCAGATGTTAATGCAGCAAAAAATCCTCTTATGGACTCTGTGCACCAATAATGATCTTCTTCTTTGTTGCTTGACTGATTGCTTAACCTGTAACCACAATAGAACCTATAAGGTGAAAGCCGGTTATCCGGAAAAAAACTTCGATGCTTAAGTTAAAGTTTTACTTTTTGAGAGACAAAGTTCAAGATAGTATAAACTTCTGATGTTACAGTGTCATTCCTCTTACCTGGTTGTTCTTGATTCCTTTTTATAGGCGTCAATTTCTCTCTAATATAGTAGAATTATATGGAATTCGAAAATAAGTATCTCGTTATGTGAGAATTACGGAGATTCCCTTAAGTAAGCATTAGCTTTCGAATTTTTTTTGGATCTCATAACCTTTCTGCATGGATTATGTCCATTGAGCCTAGGATTCTTATTATGTAAAGAGTTTTACTTGTTAAGAATCTTTATTGTAGAGTATTCTGGGAAAAACATAGAGAGGAAGCGAATCTTTCACAGATACGTAACCATAGTGAGGTCTCAAAAGCCATTACCTGAGGCTTCTTCGAGTAGTCGAGACAATCTCTTATGCACATCTGAGATTCTTAGTAACATGTCTGAGATCCTCATAAAAGATCTTAATTTGAGATGTTAACTCGAGGTCCTCCACTCGACCTTGGTGCCGATTCAAGACCTTTATAAAGAATCTCGAGAGGTCTCGAATTTTAGTTTGAGATGACAACCTGAGATCCTCAATTCGACTTTCAAGCCGACCTGAGACATTCTTATCGCTCCTGGGAAGCCTCAACTCTCACTAAAATTGAGGTCTTCTTTATCACTGGAACAATTCCTCTCAAATGATGTTAGGTCTCGGATTGCTATTTATCCCTTTACACAAAATTATTTTGAGTTTGTGACCCATTGGGTTCCTCGTGTTCTCTCGGCTGGATACCCAACATATTATATTATTATGAATGTCAAATTACTTATTACATTATTGAAAATATGAATTATAATCTTAACTTCATAATTGTATTTATATAGAGATGAATGAAAGGCTTCTAGTATCTCTTGGTGCTAGAATTTTTTGAAAAACTTTGTGTATGTGTGTGTGTGTATAACATTATTCATTTGGTATGCTCAATCATCTTATTTTAATAATAGAGGGAATGTACGCCCATAATTTATGAGATTAAAGGATCGAAACTACATCATCGAGATAAATAACTTTTGTCCTTTCCACTGGATAAGTCGAGAGATGTATTAAGTAAATTGTTATATTAATATATGCAGAAATTAAGAGAAAGAGTTCAAATTGTAATTGAAACTTTTTACTAGGGTTCGGCGAAATTAGCTATAGGCTACTAAGGTTTTACATAAGAAAAAGAGAACCAAATGTAGCCAAGAACAACTTGTTGAATGTGCTATATATGCACCGTTTAAAATAATAAATATTGCCAGCAAGTCATCCTTGGCTGCATTCAATTCTCTACCTCTCCATGCAAACTTTCAAACCTATGCAAACATAAAATAAAAAGAAGAAGAAAATTAATCCGTCCTATTTTGACTTAAGTTCTACTTTCAAGCTTTAAAATGGCTTTGCAATCCTTATTTTGTTTGTCAAGCAATTTATAGGCTTGGTCAGGGTGCAATAAATTAATTATTGATATGATATATTCTCACACACACACACACATATATATATATATATTCTTTGTCCAATCTACTTTCGAAAATGGTTGCATGCCGTCGAAAAGGAATAATCACATATATGATACATTCCCTTGATGATTTTTTTCCGACTTCTATTAATAATTAAACTATAAATGGTATTAATTTAGTAAAGGAATTTGGTGGATTAATGTTCATTGGAATTTGATATTTTTGATTTCATGTCCTTATAAGGTTTGAACAAAGTTTTTAGTTTTTATAATTTCTTTCATTCTTGGTATTTTGTCATCGTTGTACTCCTCTTTATCATCTTCCATCTACTGAAGATCAACCAGTGTAGAATGGTGCTTCTGAAAGCTTGTTGCACTTTTCCTTTTAAGAATCTAACACAAAAGTTTGTTTTGCTCTTTGGAATATTTCTTAAAGGCTTCCATTACCATATTCTCTCAATTCATATTGTTATTAGCTATTGTTGGGTATATAGTCCAGAATATACATAAAGCCCAATAGGCCGCAGGCCCAGAATATAATTTCATAAAGAAGTAAGTGATATCTTGAGACTTAAGATAAACTCGAGAAGAACTACCTAGAGGATAACAAGGACTTTAGGAGCAGAGAAAGTTAAGACCTTTTAGGTAGCCTAGAAGGCCTCTGCTTGGAAACTTATTCAAGAGCCATTTTATGAAGGTCTCGGCTACGATTGACAAAGGTCTCAGTTATACGTGCAGCTCCTGGGCTTATCTCAAGTATGCAAAGAAGCCTCACGTAGTGGTTTTTGAGACCTCAGTACAGTTACGTGTTTATGAAGTATTTGTTTCCTTTCTAAATTCTTCCTGGATTATTCTTCAACAAGGATTCTTAACAAGTAAAACTCTTTACATAAAAAGAATCCAAAGTTCGGTAGACACACTCTATGCAAAAAGGGCACGTAATCATAAAATTCGAAAGTCGATGCTTACCTAATGGAATCTCTTTGATTTTCACACAATGAGATTATTATTTTTAGATTTTATAGAATTCTACTAAACTTGAGAGACTTATGGAAACCTATAAAAGAAGACCAATGACAACTAGGTACACATCATAAAACTATTTTAGAGTACACATATTACTTGTTCGATTCTTGCTTTCTCTCTCTAACATAAAGTAAAACCCTGACTTAAGTATCGGAAGATTTCTGTCAGACCACCGACTTTTACCCCCATAGCTTCCAATTGTAATTGCAGGTTAAGCAAGCAGTTGAGCAAAGAAAAATAAGATTGTTGCTAGTGTATAGAATCTAAGAAAGGATTTTTGCTGTATCAACATCTAGCGTCGTCTGTGGGAATTTCTGAACAAAAAGTTAGAAACTACCATGAATAGAAACATGGCTGCTTCACGAATGTACGTAACCAGGAAACGAGCGATGTTAAGGGAAAATCTACATGATAATATCCTTGAGGAAATAACTATGATTAACCAGGATATTGGTGTCCAACCACTGGCTTTGAAGGGTGCAAACCACTACTTGGAAGCCTCATCACAGCACCAAATCCCCTCTAACTAAGTAGTCACAGAAACTGTCTGGTTGGCCAAGAGATTGGCTGACAGAGAAAAATAGTATGCAGAGAAAGACAGGCAGATTTAATCCCTAGTTGAGGAAGTGGCAATGATGAAAAGAATGCTGCATATTGGTTCTTAAGGGATGGAAACACCTAAACTGGCGAAAGTCATAAAAAGTAGTATATTGAACGCTTTGCACACTATGAACCATGAAACCAAAACTTGACGGAACACTACTGGGAAGAGATATAACGCAACAAAGAAAGGGAAATGAAAGATCACAAATCATTTACCTAAAAAACCATGATGTGGTTATGCTACCTTCAGGATCGTTAACAAACCTGAGCCAGCATTCGAGTATTCATCGGATGACTTAGTGAATATTTGCAACCATGGATCAGATAACGGTTTCGATTCGAAGGATATGAGAACTTTTCTTAATCAAAAACGGCCAAGGGAAGGTTGTCAACGAAGCTTGCCTCAAAGAAGGAAGTTTAGGGAAAATAACTACAAGGTCGACAATCTTAAGTCCTACGTTAAAAACTTGGTCGAGGAGTTGGAAGACTAAAAGAGAAAGGGGAGAAAAAAAGATGATGAGCCTACACCGAAAATGATATTATATTCTAAATCCCATTTTGTTGCAAAAGATCTTGAATCTTACTCTTCCTAAGAAGTTCAATATACCATAAATAAACTCTTTTATAGGAAGAACTGACCCATCCCTACATATAGATCTTTTCAGGGAGAAGATGTTGATCTAAGGGTTAAATGAATCCCAGATGTGTCGTTAATTCCTATTGACTTTGGAGGGGCAGACAAGGAAGTGGTTCACCAGCCTAACCCCTGACAACATCTGTAATTTTAAGCAATTATAAGAAGTGTTTATGAACGAGTTCAGGATGGCAGCTGTTAACCTCAAAAATCCAAGTTCATTATTGCTCATGAAACAAAGGGGAGGGTGAAAGTCTTAGGAACTTTGTCAAGAGATACCACGACAAGGTGATAGAGTTGGGGGCTTATCATTACTCTTTTGCTTTAGAAGGTCTTAGGAAAGGCTAGCGAGTGGATAGATGATAATATTCTGTGCGAAAGTCATCTGTTACTACCTATGAAACAGCTTAGAGGAAGCTGTTAAATGAGATTGAGATCGAAGATCAAATTGCCTTTAAACTGAGGAAAAAAAAGTTTTCGAACCATAATTCCGCGGTGAAACACGAAATCTCATAACATATTTAGGAAGAAGACGTAAGGATAGGAGAGACCTCTAGGGTTTTGAATGAAATGATAGACAAGCTCAGGGGCAGAATAGAAATTTGAATGGAAAAGATAAATTTCTTCTGGGAAAATACCGCTCACTGAGAAGAAATGAGACAAAAAGAGTAGTTCATGTCTAAGGAGATTAAGTTTTCACCCCTTGAAGGCCCCACTTTTACAAGTTTAGCAGGAGATCAAAAGATAGGGAAACATATTAATGAAACCGTTCTATACGAACCAAGCCAAGTTGAGATGCTAATGACAAGTTTTGCGAGTTCCACCAAAGTGCAAGGCACTTGATAGATGAGAGTTTCAATCTCAAAAATCAAGTTGAAATCTTGATCCAAAATAATTACTTGTCAGATTTTATGGCAAGTAATGAAGAGGGATTCAAAGCCCCAGATCATGAGGTCAAGCACGAGCCGAGACATAAAGAACGAACCATGATGGTTTCAGGCGGGGTGACATTGCCGAGAAATTCAAATAGATCGAAGAAGAATTATTTGAAATATTCATTGCTAAATTTTGTGTCAGATATTCACATTATGAATATCAGAGCCGAGAAGAAACAAGAAATCACCTTGATGACCATTATACTCACGGATAATAATGAAGTAGGAGTCCATTATCCCCATGATGATGCTTTGGTAATACTTTTGGCAGTAGGAACAGCTTAGGTCGGCCGAATTTTGGTGGATATAGAGAGCTCGGCTGATATCATATTTTAAAAAACTTTAAACTCCTTGAGAATAGAGGATATGAGACCCTACTTTCAAGCTTATTAAGTGATAGTACTAACGAATCAACCCCTGAGACAAATCTTGCATCGACCAGTAAAGTGGTCAGTTGAACTCAACAAGTACGACATTAGCTATAAACCTAAGAAAGCCATAAAGGGATAGGCCCTAGCAGACTTCGTAGTTGAAAGGTCAGTATTGAACACCTCTTCATCCACTAAATCTTAGAAAAGCATTCTTATCAAGGACAGAAAGCTTTAACTATCTTGAATGAAGCCAAGCCGATCTGGAGCCTCTTCATTAATAGAGCTTCAAATGCACAAGGAGGGAGAGCTAGTGTGGTCTTCGTGAACCTTGATGGAACTGAAGTAATGTATACAATTTTAAGGTCACTAACAACGAGATAAAGTACGAAGCTCTGATTGTAGGGATCAAGTTAGCTCAACCGCTAAGGATCACAAGCTTAAACATTCACTGTGATTCCTAGTTAATAGCTAGCCAAATAGATTCAAGATCGGGAAAACAACATGCAAACTTATCTTAAAAAAGCTAAACAACTTCTAACCACATTGAAAGTTGTCACCATAAAACAGATCCTAAGGGCAAAAATCTCTCGAGGAAACATGTTGGCAAAATTGGCCTTTATACTTTTAAAGAAGGTATTGTAGTCTCAGTCCTAATCAAAGTACTGGAGCAGAGAAGCATAGAGGGAAGCATAGACCACCCTTGCGTAGCTCAACTCAATTCTTGTCACTGCTGGATTGAAGAGATAATGTCCTACATTTAAGAAAGAAAGCTCCTAGACGACAAAGATGAGGCGAAAAAAGTCATAAACAAATCGGCGAGGTATACTGTTATCGATAGAAAACTATACAAATGGGGTAACAGCACCCCATAACTAAAATGCCTCAAACTTGAAGAAGTGACTCGTATTCTAGAAAAAATTCATCGTGGAGTATGTGGCGGACATGGAGAAGATTAGTCTATGACTTAACAGGTCCTGAGACAGAGGTATTACTGGTCATCACTCTCACAAGATGTAGCTAAGTTAGCAAAAACTAGTCATGAATGTTAAGTGTATGGTGACATTCCTAAATAGCCTCTCGAGAAGCTAACATCTCTATTGACCCCTTGGCCATTCTCCTAATAAAGGCTTTATCTTATTGGACCCCTATCCCTTTCTCGAGTCAATATAAAGTATGTTATAGTGGCTATCGACTACTTTACCAAGTGTGTAGAAGCCAATTTATTGGCTTCTATCACTGAGAAGAAGGTCACGACATTTGTCAAATAGAACATAATCTATCAGTTTAAAATACCTCACGTATTGATCACTAACAACGGAAAGCAGTTTGACAACCCGAGCTTAAGGAAATTCTACTTAGATTTTTCAATTGACCTCAGATTTGTAACACCAGTTCATCTAAAAGCAAATAGGCAAGTAGAAGTTGCCAACAAGGTCATCAAAAAGGCACTAAAAAAGAAGCTCAAAATTCACAAAGTTGTACGGATTGACAAACTTTTTGAGGTTCTTTGGGCCTACCAGATCACTCCGAAGGTGGTTATAGGCGAAACTCCCTATAGCGTAGTTTTTGAATACGAGGAAATGATTCCTATTGAGGTCGATATACCAACTTTTTCAGTCAACAACTATGATGAAGTATCTGATAACTAAAACTTGTGATTAAAGCTAGACTTGTTAGAGGAAAAAAGGAACTAGGTGATGATAAGTATAACGGCTCACCAACAAAGAGTGGCCAAATATTACAACAAACATGTTCGACATTATTTCTTTCAAGTAGAAGATTATGTCCTAAGACAAGTAACTTTGAACACTAAGATACTAGGAGAAGTTGTTCTCGAGGTAAACTAGGAAAGATTGTATAAAGTCATTCTAATTCTTAGACTAGGAGTCTACAAGCTGGAATCTCCGACAAGAAATAAGGTTTGAAAGTCGTGAAATGCTGAATGCCTGAAGTTGTATTATCTTTAGAATCGTAAAAAATTTGTAACGATTTTTGTCCTATGAATAAATAAAGTCATTATTTTTCACTAAATAGCTCCTAAAAAAAAGGAAAAAAAGGATTGACCAATATAAGAATCCAAGCCAGGAAAATAAAGAACATGAACATCTCAAGGTAATATCGTCCTGAAACCCGAGTATAGGTGACACGGTTTCTAGATGTTCACTTCACACTCAATCATTTCCTCGAGATAATAGTATCCTCACCTCGAATAAGCCTTGAGCATAACTTCAGGATATATAAGAGCACGAAGGTTCTTCTATGATCACGTTCTTATCCACCCCAAGGTAATAGTATCCTCAGTTCGAATAAACCTTGAGCACGATCTCGAGACGTATAAGAGTAAGAAGGATCTCGGCTGATTACATTTCTATCCACCCTAAAATAATAGTATACTCAGTTCGAATAAGCCCTAAGCATAACCTCAGGGCGTATAAAAACGAAAAGATTCTTGGATGAAAATATCCCTACCTCAAATAAGTCCAGAGCACGATCTCAGGTTACACAATAGCAAAATGGGTTTCTAAGTAATCAATTCTCATGTTTGTAGCTTGAAAAAATTCTAAGCATGTCTTCAGGCATATTGCAAGAATGGTTTCAAGAAGACTAAATCCACAAACTACCTCGGAATAATGAGGTCCACTGCTAAAAAAATACCTAAAATATAACCTCAGAACAAGTCAGAGTACATGGATACTCAAAAACTAGGGCATTTAAGGTTTTATTAAAGTCTTGAAGAATAAATTCGAAAAGCACAAGGAGTGACAAGTTTCAGATTATCATCAACAACCTCAAGGCAGTGTAGTAGTATTTGAAAGTTGTTAAGTATGGAAAGTTAAGTTAAGGAAGATATAGTTCTTACTTAAAGATTTTCGATCTAAGACATAAAGATTAGAAGATAAATTTTTACAAGGCCCTAGTTATTTGCATGAATTAGTCTAGATCAGACCTCTCTTAGAAGTGTATAAGTCTTGACAACAACAGGAACTCGTGAATTGGACTAAGTGTAGAATATTAAAAAGAAAAATAAGCAATGCAACACAAAGGCTTATAGGCCTAGAAATATTCTATTAATAATTAAATAAAATGTACAAGTTAATTACATTGTCAAAAAAAATTATTATGTCTTCAATGGGTTTGGTTAGTTGAAGGATCAGTTGGAGGGTTGGCTGAGTCAACAAGATCGACTTTAGGAGTACGAACGCTTTTAAGAGCAGGAGAAACCTTCACCACCTCAATAAAAGAGATCTCAATTGGCTCGATCACTGTGGCATTAGGCAGCTCAGTGGCAGGGCTGGTGATGGACTTAACAGGAGGCATGTACGCTATCTTAAAGTTAGGATATTCTTCCCCTTTAAGAAGAACCTCTTCTGAAGACTCCCCCTCTTGGCGTGGAAGATCCTGTTCTAGGGCCTCGTACAACCAATTTAAGTCTAAATCTGGATACTGACACTAGAACATCTTGCAAATCAAATCAGTATTGTCATTAACCCTTTCCAGAAGCCGACACTGCATCCTTTTGTCATCCCCCTTGATTTGTCGGGGCAGAAGCGAGTTTCGTTGCCTCTCCGCATCCAAGCTCTTCCGCAACTCCTGGCACGCCTTGTCAAAATCCTAAAGGCACCTCTAACCATCCTTCCTTAGGCTATTGAGCTTCAACTTTATAGCGTTCAGTCTTTGTTGGCCTTGACAAGCGAGGACTCTAGTGTGGCCGACTTAAATTGAAAACCCTCTCACTCCCTAGCCCACTTCCCTAGGTCAGATTCGAACTTGGTCCTCTTTAAGACCAAGTTCTTCTCCTCATTTTTGGCCCTTTTCTTAGCCTTAGATGCCCTTGAAAAGTCATCTATAAGGACACCCTATTGTAGTATGGTCATCTATTAAAGTTGAAAATTGTTAACACAAAATGGTTAGAAGCAAAGTTAAAGGAAATTTACCTTCTATAAGGCTAAGAAGATTAATTCACTCGACCCAACTACTTTAATTGGTAGTTCAGCAATGTTTCGCCCAAGAGCCTAGCGAGATCCTCGATGTATTTGGGGTTGATGGTCTGGGGTTACTAATTTATGCAAGGAGAAAAGTGTGCAAAAAACTCTCTCTTCCCTACGGGCAGGTCTTCAGGAAGAAGTTTAGGTGTTTCGACCAGTTCTTTATCAAACTGGCCGACCATCTGCTTCTTCTTCTAAACCTTTCCACGCTCATGTTAACCATGGCTTTTCTTTTCCCCTTGCCCTTGTCTATTTGAAGAGTAGAAGAAGGTGGTGAATAAGCGTCTCGGATTACCACCCCTTTACTGGGAGCCTAAGGTTTACTAGTTTTTGAGGGCTGGGCAGCATTCGAAAAGGCCGAGGCTTTAGCTAAGCCTTTTGAAGTAGCTTTTAGAGGCTTCAAGGCCTTCTTGACCTGTTTACCCTTTGCCAAACGCTTTAGCACCTCAAACAAATCTGGGGCAGGATCTCTTGAAGCCATCTCTCTTGCAAAGTAAATATTATTAAGGTCAAACAATGTAGTTTAAATACAAAAGCAAACAAAAGTGAAGATATTTACCCTATTGAGTGACCTTTTCCAAGGCCAATTGATTCTTAGGAACGCAGAAACCCACAAAGCCTAACAAGACTATGCCATTGTCAAATAGCAGAATACTCTAGTCAGACGCATATGATCTAGCCAATCTCACTCTTTCTTTGCTATGGAGATCTAACCTAGGCAAATCACTTCAAGTGACTGTATCTCCAAATAACCTTGGCGCCAAGATTAAAATTCCAAATAACCACTTGCCCTTCTAATCTTTATTGGAAGAAGGTTTCCAGTGATGGGACTTTGTTTGCCAGAATAGTTTTAAAGGTAATACCATCCTGGACTCTTTGCTAGGTTTCTTTTTAATAAATACATGTATTCAATCTATTCAATCGAAGGAATAGAGTTAGAAACCTGATGCCATAGGATGAATAGACTTGACAGGATCTTCCAACTGTTTAAGTTCAGTTGATAAAGAGGAATCCTAAAGGAGGCAAGGATTTGGGCGAAGTAATTCTAGAGAGGAAGCCTGATGCCTAAGTGAAAAAACTCTTTGTTGAAAGCTATCTCTCCCTCAAGTGGACAACTGGGGAGCTCGTCCGCCTCGATAATCCTAAAATAAATCCCTTCAGGGATATTATAAATCTTAGTATAAATTTTTAAATCCAACTCCCTAGTAATCGAAGTTGAAACTTTATCTTCCAACTGTTGAAACTGCTTAAAGTGCAAAGAGAATGATGGCATAAAGTTAAGATAAAAAGAGATGGGGAATAAAAAGAAGGAATATTTAAAAGAAATAAAGAAACCCTAACTGTCGATATGCGTTGTGGATCAAAGGGTAAGATGACACCATGTCGAAAGAGCAGCTGAGAGGACATCCCTTATTAATGAGAAAGGAAGCGGCCATCATTAGAATCGGCATGATCTCTTAGAGCTCGAAGCTTCATGATCCCAAAAACCAACCACAATTTGCCACGTATAGGAGTCTAGCAAATTTTAAATAATGCATTTACACTCAACGATTGGACATGTCTTTTCAAATTTGAGCTATTAGTTTTTGTCAAAAACAATTATTTTTGACTAAAATTGGGGGGCTTGATGTTAGGTATATAGTTCAGAATATATGTAAAGCCTAATAGGCCGCAAGTCAATAATAGAATTTAATAAAGAAGTAAGCAATATCCTGAGACCTGAGATAAACTAAAGAAGAACTACTTAGAGGATAACCTTACAAGCAAAGAAAGTTGAGACTTTTTAGGTTGTCTTGAAGGCCTCGGCTTGAAACTTCATTCAAGGACGATTTTGCAAAGGTCTCGTGTACAACTGACAAAAGTCTTAAGCATGCATGTAATTGTAATTGTAAGTTAAGCAAACAATTGAACAAAGAAGAAGAAGATTGTTGCTGGTGTACGAAATCAAAAAAAAAATTTTTTTGTTATATCAACATTTACAAGAATTTTTGTATTTTCCAAAAAATTATTTCTTGAATTAGAATGAACATGTATACATACACAGTACGCTTGTAATGAGATGAGATACAAATACAATGCATACATAAGTGATTGAGTAATTCTATTGTTCTTGGCATGAGCCATTTCAATTCTACAAAAATTTCCAAAATGTTCTTTCGCCAAAACAACCATATAAAATAAAAAGTTCTTTACTTGACAAAACCTAGTAGTAGATCTGTATATAATCTATTCTGTGACAATTTCAGTCAAGCTTCCTTCTCCTAAACCAGCTCCAAAATGTACATGGTTACCACAACATTGCTTCATGTAGTAGCTCTTGCAACACCCACTAATTGCTTTCTCCAAACTCATACAAGCACTTATAGCCATTGATTCCACATGATCTGACATATCAACGGTGGCGAGATGGCGCTCAGTATGATCTGTACAACACTTCTTCGACAGTGGCATAACATTACAACTTCGATGCTGATGACCACAACTATGGTTTCCTGCTGACTCCTCATTAGTAATATGGTCTATGACGTGTTTTTCACTGCAATCGATTTGGTGGCAATGAGCAGAATTTGCCATTTCGTGGCATTCCTCTGAGCAAATTGAACTGTTTGAATGATCTTCGGCACAGTTTCCTTGTTTTTCTGCAGATTTTGAGCGTGTACCTTTTGTGCACAAACTTGTATTGTGACGGGTTTGCGCCTCAATATCATGAGAATCACAGTGCCTTTCCTCTTCGTTTGCATTGCTATCTGAACAGCACTGATTATTCCCAGAAGGATTGAAACTGCAAGAGCTAGCATCACTTTTTGAAGCACATCCGTGGGAAAAGCACTTTTTAGGTTCACATGGCTTTTGAGCCTTGCTAAAATCAGAGCAACAATGTTGCTGCTGGCTGTGAGATGGGTGGCAATGCTTGGATTCGCATCCGCGTTTGTGAGAATCTAATGCTGCTGAAGATTGGCAACACTTTCCTCCATGGATTTTGGTTTTCATTGCATCAGAAGATTCACAATAGTTTCCACTTGGTTTGCAACATTTCTTTCCATGTTCGTGAGCATCCGATGAAGATTTGGAGCATTTACCTCCATGTTTGTGGCTTTTTTGCAAAAGTAGCATGCTGTTAAAAATCACTAACAGGCATGTTCCAACATCAGCAAGAACTGCTGCCCAAACAAGCGGATGACCTTCAAAGGCCAAAGCAAGGATTGCAGCCTTCATAACGATTGACAAAATGATGTTTTCTATCACTTTCCAGTGAGCTTTTCTTGCAAGTTGGACGGCTTCGGGTATTTTTCTGATGTCATTTGACATAAGAATAATATGCCCTGTCTCTGTTGCAAGTGCAGAACCAGAAATTCCCATCGATATTCCAATGTCAGCTGTGGCTAAAGCTGGAGCATCGTTTATGCCATCTCCAATCATTGCAGTTTTTCCTTCTGGCTTAAACTTATTGATGATTTTCACCTTGTCTTCCGGTAGAAGTTCTGAATGGACTACATCGAGAGCATGACTTAGCTGCACATAACATAATTTTTCCGTTCTTGTTAACTAGTTTTTATTGAATAAGTTGCAATAATATATAAATGAAGAAAATCTATGTAACTTGAGACAAGTGAATATTTCTTAGGTATATTATGCCGTTTGGATATTCATTCATTGTAACTACTGGCTTATCTGTCAGTTTTCAATAAAAATACATATATAGCATAATTTTATTGTTATTCCAGACTTTCTCCACGATGCGATATTAAAAGGCAAAATCAATGTTAGCTCTTGAAAACAAAGAAGATAGAATATTAAAGGACTAGAAGACCACCTGTTCTTGTGCGTGCATGGCTGCTGCTTGATTATCTCCAGTAAGCATGGCAGTTTTAATTCCTAATAATTTAAGCTCCTTGATTGCCTGAGCAGCACCAGTTCGACAGGCATCAGAAAGACTGAAAATTCCAACAGGAAAAGCTCCAGAGTATATGTAGCCAATGGTGTTTCCCTTACTTTTAAATCCTTTTATAGATGGAACTAAATATCAAAAAGACAAAAAAAAAAGTTATTAGAACAACCATAGACAGAAAGCTAACTCCAGCAATTAGAGCAGTCTTATTCTACATGCAAAGTTGCATTGACATGAAATTGAAGGCTTTTACCTGTTTCGCACCCAGCTGCTCTCTGTGCAATTTTTCTGTTTCCAATAACGCACCCAGCTGCTCTCTGTGCAATTTTTCTGTTTCCAATAAAGATTCCTTTCCCCCCAATTTTTCCATAAATACCTTCTCCGGGAAAATTTTGATAGTCTTCCACATCTTCAGGCTTTGGCTCAACCAAATGTGATCTCCCATACTCAACTAGTGCAGCTGCCATTGGATGGCTTGATTTACTCTCAATGCTCGAGACCCTTTAAAAATTTTCAACAATTAGTATCACTATACCATCATTGCTAGAAAAATCATCTTCCTTGACAACAGATCACTGCCAAGAAGCCTTATAGTTGACAGTTTTGCTTGTGTATTCACGATTTCACGAAATGTTTCTAATTTCTATAATGGTTTAATATGATGACACTTCAAAATTTTTTTAATTCAAAACAAGAACAAAGGGTGAAAAAGGGACAATCCTTACCAGTACAACAAAGTGTTTAAGTTTATATCTTCACTAAGAGATTGAAAATCTGAAACTACAAATTCACCCCTCGTTATCGTTCCAGTTTTATCAAATGCCATGACCTTAACTTTTGCAAGAATTTCAAAATAGTCTCCTCCTTTTACTAGAAGACCAGAGGTTGAAGCTTTTGTAAGGGCACAGAAAGTCACAACAGGCGTAGAGAGGATTAGTGCACAGGGGCATGCACTCACTAAAACAACCAATGCTAAATGAAACCAATGGTTGCGGTTATGAACTCCTATTGCCACTGGAATCACCGCAAAGCAGGCTGAGATAAAGATAACCGCTGAAAAATAAGCAATCAATAGAATTAGAATGCAAAACTTTTTCTATGCAACCAGACAAGAAAAGAATGGAAAACAGGGATTATAGTGAAAAATAACAAGTGGGAAGTGGAGAAAAGTAGTTTTTTTTATTGCATTTAGTCAAATTTGATCACGTCTCAGCCTAAAATTTATTTTGATCTTCTGTTTGAGTAAACAATAAACAAGTATAACAGGCTAGTCAAATGAAGTTTATGGATTATTGAGTTAATTCTGTCATTAAATCCTTCAAGTATAAATTAAGGAAAATTTTCATGAGCTTTTCTTGAAGTTTAACCAACCAATTAGAATCTTATTCTAATCTAATCTCATATATTGTATGAGCTAAACAATTAGGAGCTTTGAAGGATCTCTGGATAACAGTTACTTCTAAAATTCATTAGACACATTGTCTTGAAAAAAATCTGTTATCATTAAATTTTCTTGTAATCATCAATGACCCCTCTTAAAAACTCACAGTATATCTTTGAATCAAGTGAGTTCACTTATAATGCCGCAGATTATGAAATTTAAGTTTCACAAACCGGGAGTATAAAACTGAGCACATTTGTCTATGAGTCTTTGGGTTTTAGATTTGCTGTTTTGAGCCTCTTCCACCAGTTTTGCCATCTTAGCCACCACACAGTCTTCAGCTAGAGCAGTAGTTTTTACACTAATGTAACCTAAAAAGGAAAAAATTAAACCCTTTAGTATAAAAACTTCACCTTCATCGATTTAGAAACAAAAAGAGAGAAAGAGATGCTGATGCTACCATTTAGATTAATTGTGCCAGCCCAAACAGTAGAATCCCTTTGCTTGGAAACTGGATACGACTCTCCTGTTAAAGTTTTCTCATCTACTTCACATTTGCCATCTGAAACAATTCCATCAATTGGTATAACTTCACCAGCCTTAACTGCAAGAACAGTGTTCAATTTCACCTCGCCCGTATCTACTTCTTCCCCAGTTTCAGCTATTACTGCTTTTTGAGGGGCTATGCTCATCAATGATGACATAACAGCAGTCGCCTGAGAAATTGGAGATTGTATTTTAGGCTCACTTTGTAGCTCAGTAAATTGTAAACACTAGTGAGCAGAGTTAGTTTGACTCAATTGGTATTATTATTTCATTTTAGGCCAATTTGGAGTACTGACCATTTTCCAGTCTTAATAGAAGTCAGGGACAGGAGCCATGAAAGCCATTCAGAAAATTTAAATCTTCCTAGTCAAGAGCAGAGTCCCGACTGTTTATATGTATCGAGAAAAACCTAATCGAGAGATTATAATGAGTATTACCCCTCCTAATAAAATCCGAAGGCCAAAAATTTGAGGATGACTTCAAACAGGTTTTACAATCTGATCAAAATCACCTAAATATCTTTCAAAATCTTGTTTCAATTACTCAAAACAGTGAGTACAAAATTAAACAAGTAATGGGAATGTAAATCAATAAGAACATCAACTACCGGCAGCACAAAACAAGCAATTGTATATGGTTTATTAAATTGATTACAACTACAAAAAGTCACCAATTTCACAAAAAAAGAGACTAATATCGATACAAAAAGTTAACACTAATCTCTAGATTTCTTACCCATTACGTCTTAATATTCCAACCTCTCCTATAAAATATAAATTAAAAAACTTGTCTCTGTAGCTTATTTGAGCCACATACATCAACACAACCCTATTTTAATTTAACTAAATTTGATATGTTTCTTTACCTCTAGATGTATTATCTTGAAAGTTTCTATTTGATATAAAATTTGTAGAATTGAGTTGTTTGATAAACATATGATCATTAAGTGTGTTAGCTCTTTAAATAATCTACAGAAAAGAGTAGCTCAATATATAATTGATCATGGCATATATAAAAGATTAAAAAAAAAAAAAAAAAAAAAGGTGATTGCAAATTACCTTGTGGCTTGCTCTTGACTCAAGCCATTCAGCAATGGTGAAGAGGAAGACAATAGTGCCAGCTTCAGTATAATCATTCATAGCAATGGTACCTATCACTGTTGCAAAGTAATACTTGTAAGACAAGTCAATATCATTATGGTACCTATCACTGTTGCAAAGTAATACTTGTAAGACAAGTCAATATCATTATCAACAAGCACTTAACATATAGAATTATGAAAAAAAAATATAGAGTTATCTCTGGACTCGATTATAAATAGAAGGAAATGTATACTTTTGTGGACATTTTGAAATATTCAAGAATAAGTACATTCCCATATGGCGAAATATAACTCTCCTCTCAAATTCTCTCTAATTAGTTCACTTTCTCACATTTTCTATTCATTTTCTCCATAACCAAACAACCGAGTCGTCTTTGAAGAAAATAATGTAATTATCATAAATTGTTGGTACACATTGCAAGTTAAATGTAAAGTTAATGGAAGTAGGAGCATAATTCCATATGATTAATCAATTAAGTAAGCCATTAGCTTACAAAGAAAGGGACAAAAATGCAATGCAAGATGGGCATAGGCAAAAGACATAATACACCTACTTGACTGGTCAAATAATTCATATCAATTGAGAGATGGTTTTGGAAATAGGGTAACTTAAACAATGAAATTGACAAATTTTCTTTTTCCATTTTTCTAATAATATGAATTATGTTATAAATACCAAAACTGCCTCTCATAAATGATTTTTTTTTTTTTTTTACCTGCAATGAGCATAAGTATGTTGATGTCAAGGTGAAGATTCCTTAAAGAAGCAAAGGCTTTTAAAAGAATGGGAAAAATGCCAACAGCAACAGCACCAATTGCAAACCAACGCATTGGGCGATAAACATATTTCAGAAAGGATATTGCAAGCAATATTCCACAAGCAATTGCGTATGGACTTGGCCATTTTTTCTGGTGCTTTGTCCCTCCGTGTGCTCTCACATTTGCCTCTAATCTTGCTTGATTCAACGCCTTAACTGTCATCAAACCCAAAAGAAAAAGAAAAAGAAAAAAATTGTTTAAGGGGTATTTTGGACAATAGCATTGACACAATTGGTGGTTGGTGGTCCTGCATCGATAGAGATTCATGGCATGTACAAAAATTATGAAGTATAATTAAATTTTTATATAAATTATTTTAATTAATATAGTGTATAATTATTTTTATTTATTTAAAAATAATTATATATAAATAAAATTGAGATAGCCAATGTTGACAATTTTATTCTCTGCGAGAAAAAACGATGACCCTTCTGACCAATATCTTTGAAAAATAAATTAATTTTTTATATAAATAAACTAAGTTTCAAAATAATAAAACAAAATATAAAAAAAAAAATGAAAAAGGAATTATTTTATTTTTATTGGTGGCTGTTCTGAATGAAGACATATTTCTGCCATACAAACTCGGCCCCCACCTAAGGACTGTGACTTATCAGCTTCTGTTCTAAATGGGACAATTTATTATTTAACAAGCAAAATCACAATCACAAATGAGTACTTTCGGCAGAAGCAGATTATTAGCAAAAGCCAGCTGGCCGTTTGTGACCAAAATCAATTGAACGAAAATGGTAGAAAGAGATCGAGGATAGAAAAGTTATCGATAATTTACCGATTTGAAGCTGAGAAATAACGAGATTATCATGGACAACGATGACCGTTCTCGACGGGACGATAACGGAAAATTCCTTGACGCCGTCGAGAGATTTGAGGATGTTTTCAATGAGAGGAGCCTCTGATGAACAGCAAAGACCTAACACATCAAAATAGCTTTTCTGAAACTTAATCTTCTTCTTCTCTGAATTACGAATAGTACCGTCGTCTTTCAAATCTTGACCAGCCATTTTTAGTTAGTTTTGAGAAGAGGAATGGAAGGTTTTAAGTAGGGGGTATAAAGGAGGGAGGACAAGAAGAATAAGAGGCCGAAAGGGAAATCAAATTCCAGCCAAGAGAGAGATATAGAGAGGGAGGGGGCTAGTATAAAATTGGAATCACGTTAGGTGGATAATTGATAATTGGGAAATTGGAATCCACGTGTAAAATACAATACTTGTATAAAATATTTAATTCATTAATATAAAATAAAATTAATCATAATAATTTTATAAAAATATATATATAATTATTTTATAAATTTAAAATAAAATTTTATAAATTTAAAAGTAATTATTTAATCATAACATATATTAATTTATTATAAATTTATAATATTATAAATTAAAATAAATTAATAAATAAAATTTACAAATTCAAAATAATACGGACTAAGTTCACGTATTCATCTAAATTGATAATATCAC
>JAXCLQ010013435.1:0-38486 GCA_035584115.1 Cedrela odorata
TATGCCTGACATCCTTCAGCTCCCAAACAGACCCGTTCAACTTAATCTTCACTACACCTTTACCAATAATAGCGCAAGGTTGGTCATCACCAAGATATACATTTCTAAGGTTTCCAGGGACATACCTCTCGAAGAATTCTTTCTGCGAAGTAGCGTGGAATGATGCTTCAGAATCTAACACCCAAGACTTCTCCTTGCTCTCCAAAGAGCATATCAACGCATCATCTCCTCCTGAGGTAGAAGTGACATTCGCCTCTGCCTTCGCCTTCTGATCCTTCGGTGTACTCCTGCACTGATTTTTATAGTGCCCGGTCCTCCCACAGTTCTAACACTCGATAGCCTTCGAGTTCTGGGAACTTTTAGGATTTCTGGGTTTGGACCTCCTATCCTTACCTCGGTAGTTCGATCTACCGCATCTATTTCCTCTGGGTGAATTTCTTCCTCTTGACTCTATTTGCAAAACTGAAGAGGTTGACGATTCACCCGACTCTCTCTATCGGTTCTCTTCACTGAGAACCAGATTACGAACATTGTCAAATTTCAACTTATTGCTTCCCGACGAGCTACTCACAGCCATGACAGTAGCATTCCAACTTTCTGATAGAGAAGACAAAAGTATCAATGCTCGTACTTCTTCATCAAATTCAATCCCAACTAAACTCAACTGGGTTGTGACTGTATTGAGTTCATTGAGATGTTAAGCTACCGATGCGCCTTCCGTCATCCGCAAATTGAATAATCGCCTCATCAAATGAACTTTGTTAGAGGCTAATAGCTTCTCATACATACTGGAGAGAGTTGCCATAAGACCCGCCGTGGTCTTTTCCTTTACTATGTTAAAAGCAACATTGCGAGATAACGTCAATCGGATAACTCCGAGAGCTTATCTGTCAATAAGAGTCCAGTCTTCTTCATTCATACCCTCTGGCTTATTTTCTGAGAGAGGTTGATAAAACTTTTTCTAATACAGATAATCTTCGATCTGTATCTTCCAAAAGCCAAAGTCCTCACAATCGAACTTTTCAATTCTCACATTTCCTTCGTCTGCAGCCATCGATCCTACTCGAATCTGACTTTCTCTGGATCGATTCTGACTATTTCTGTGAATCACCGTGTATTAGGACACCGCTATGGATAAATTTGTACCGTCGACAAAATTTTACTATTCACAAAATTCACTATTTATATAAATAGTACCACCACAGAAAATTGACAGAATTTACCACCAAACGCTCTGATACCAGTTGTTGGGGAAATAAACGCCGACTTCCCTATAAGAATCAGATTAGCGAGAATGCGAAAATAACAACGGAAATAAAACACGCATAAATTTGATAACGGAGTTTGGCTAACTCTGTTTACGTCTTCGAATCTACTGCAGATCGATTTACTGAAAGAAGAAAATTACACAAGTGTTTGCTAACACTTATAACTCACAACCCACATCCCAATTACACCCAAGAATTTTTCACCCTTGAAAAATTCTCTTACAAGCTCTTCACTCAAGCTTGTTTCTCAAGTTCTCTTAAAACTCACTTAAAACTCACTTCACTTAAAACTCATTTCACTTAAAATTCATTTGTTTTGGGATGTGTTTCAAATGAGAGGGAGGGAGTTTATATAACCTCTAAAAGACTTAGTTGGTGAAAAAATAAGTAGAGAAAGGTAGGTAAGAGAGGTAAGTAGGAGCGATAGGTGAAAGAATTAAGTGGGAGAGGTATGTGAGGACTACTTTCCTTTCTCTTTCTTTACAAAAAGGAAATTTTAAAACCGGGAGATTAACGAGGTAACACGCCTCTTCATATTGCGGCAGCACTGGGGAGTGCGAGAATGTACAGGTGCATTGCTAACGAGGATTCTTCATTAATTGGCTTTCGTAACCATGACAGTGAAACTCCATTCTTTTTGGCTGCTCTCCATGGCCATAAGTATATTTTTCTTTGCCTGCATTTTATTTGTGGCTCTGAACGTGGCTATACTTACTGTAGAAGAAAGGATGAGGAAACCATTCTTCACTCTGCCATTTCTGGGGACGACTTTGTTAAGCATTTACGTACCATCAAATTAATCTCTACTGCAATATCTTAATCTGATACATAATTATGTTTCTGTTGTTTGACCACAGATTTGATATTTCAAATAATTCATATATATGTAAAAGTCATTAACTATATGAACAAGCAAGGATTATCCCCACTCCATCTACTTGCCACCAAGCCTTCTGCCTTCAGAAGCGGTAGCCACCTTGAACATTGCATCCATATCATGTATCACTGTAAGTAGCATTAGTACTAATAATCTGTGTTTGTGATCAACTAATTTATTTTTAATTAATGTTAAGGTGCTTTTTTTAAATCCAAGCATTACAATTTTCCTGTAAAAGCTCTTCCAAGTACTTGATAAGAGCTTGATTATTTATCAACAGTTCAATTATTCAAGTAAAAGCCATAAGTAATATTAATCAGTGGTTTTCCCACTTAACATTTAATGATTTTATCCCACAACAACTCATAATACACCAATTCCAAACATATCTTATATTTATTGTTACTAGCTAGTTATTCTTTATTTGGAAGGCATATTTGTTGACAAGCTTCAGGTGGAGATATCTACGAACAGGCTCTGTGAAAAACGGATAAAAAGAAATCACCTATCCGGAAAACTACGAAACGTGCATAAACATTATTAAGCGGATAAAGAAGGTGGTCAACGTGGGTAAGTCGAAGCTTTCATTTGACAATAACTTATACAAGTCAAAACAATTATGAAAGTATTGCCTTCGGTTGTTTTCAATGTGCGGTAACAGAGCTGTTCCCTTTTTCCAGTATCTAACAGAGGAAGTACAGAGAAAAAAAAGGAAAAGGACAGCCAAGAGATGCAGAGAACCCCGAAGCATCACAAGTTCTATAACCACAACTGGAGAACAAGGTGAGTTACTCCCATTCTGTCAGGAACTTGCTTGAATCAAAGATGGTTATAAAGTGAATTACAGAAACTATTTCTCTTGTTACCTATGTTCCAGACAGAGTGTTTAATTTGAGCATATCAAATACCTCTTAATTATTGAAATTTTGTCTTAACTGAGATGGTATGTATCTTATTTTGCAATGAACCATCAGAAAAGCAATCAAGCCATATTGGAGCAACTCAAGGTCAAATATTATTTCCTCCCAACTACGAAAGATGCTTTGAGTTTGTGAAGCTTGTCTCCAAGGCAATGCCAGTTATTCTCGGTTTTGGTAGGCTGCTATACCTGACATTTTTGCCTCCTGCACTGTATCTATCCACGTATTGCCAATTTTTCGCATTCATAAACATGTACTTACTGTTTCATAATATAATGAATTTCCTTCATATATAATAAGGATCAACCCATACAAGGAAGATACGAGAGAAGAAACAGAAACACACATGGTCGGTCCAGGTAATGAATGAACTTCTACAGCGTACCTCTATGAGTACGAAGATGATGAAAGAAAGCCCCTACTCGGCAACCCCTGCTGGCAAAAGATGAGAGAAGACCTTACGACAATTGGTGACGGTGAAGACGTTACCTTCGTAGCAGAAGCATTCCCAGAAAATAAGCAGCCTTTTTTTCCCAATTTTCGATGTTCCTGACCAACAGGGCCAAAACAATGCAACAAATGCAGAAGACAACAATAAAGGAGGTAAATAATGCACTCATATAATTTTGTTACTTTCTAGCCAGCGATACTACATGTTATATGTGCGCGAATTAAAATGAAGCTTGTATTATTATTTTGCTTGGGGAAAAAAGAGTGTAGCACGGAGATGACAAAGAGGGAGACACCAATATTAATTGTGGCAAAGCATGGAATAACTGAAATAGTGGAGAAAATATTAGAATTATTTACTGTAGCAATCCATGACATGAACTCAGTTAAAAAGAATAGTGTTATTGGCAGTGGGGAATCGGTAACCCCATGTGTATCAACTCTAACTCAAACGAACAATCATGAAAGAGGGTGTGTTTCGTAAAGTGGATAATAAAGGGAATAGCGCATTGCACCTTGCCGCATCTCTCGGAGATCATAAGCCCTGGCTCATTCCAGTGGCCTCTTTACAAATGCAGTGGGAAATCAATTGGTATGAGGCATGTGTCGTAACTCGTAAGAAATTTTCAATTTGTTTTTTCACAAATAGTATGGCATATGTTCTGAATTACAGTCTATAATTGAAAATTATAAATACAGTTTGTTAAAGAATCAATGCCATTCCACTTCTTCGTTCGTTACAACAACGAGAACAAGTCCCCAAAAGTCGTCTTCACCGAAACATACAAAGAACTTGTCAGAGCCGGTGGCGAATAGCTAACCAGCACATTAGAGTCATGCTCCGTCGTGGCTTTACTGATTCCACTGTTGCTTTCCCCACTGTTAAGCAAACAAACAAATAAGGGTGCAGCAGGTTGGTACTATGCTGCAGAAGGCAAAGGAATGAATTGGCAGCAGAGGTTGTTACCATACAGCTGACTGAAAAGGAGCAGGCAGTAGAAGACAAAACAAATCCTAGCAGCGTACAGTCATTAGCTGTAATGTTGTATATAGCTTAAAGTATGAGAAATTCCTTTAGCGTGCTAGGGCAAACCTTGATTCTCTACGAAGAATATGTATATAAAACATTGTAAAGACAGTGTATATTGTGGAGTTATCAATACAATTTTTCAGAGCATCAAGCATTCTTGATTGGTATCAAACTCTCCAAAAACTCTTGCTCTTTAACTTGGGCTCTTCTTGCCCAAAAATGGCAAACGCTTCTCCATCTCTTGTTCATCCTCAAGCATTGCAAATACTGCTGCAATAACTCCATCAAGCCACTTGAATAGCTTAACCTTTTCAGTCCTTGTCAAATTTGATAGGCAGAATTTCCTGATCTGGAAAGCTCATGTTCTCCCTACCATTCGAGGTAATAATCTTGAGGGTTTTATAGATAGATCAAAGGCTGCACCAAAGAGATACATCTTAGTTGTTGATGAAGCAACAAACAACATCAACAACATCGAGAATCAAGCCTAAATGTATTGGATAAAACAAGACCAACTACTTCTTAGTTGGCTCTTCTCCACAATGATAGAAGTTGTTCTTGCAACATAATCAAAGGCTGCTCTAGAGAGATACATCTCAATTGTTGATGAAGCAACAAACACCATCAACAACATTGAGAATCAAGCCTACATGTAATGGAGAAAATAAGACCAACTATTTCTTAGTTGGCTCTTCTCACGATGACATAAGTTGTTCTTGCAACATAATTAAATTGTGCCTCTTCAAAGGAGTTGTGGGAAGAATGTATTTATCCCAATCTCATGCAAGAATACTCCAACTCAAGTCAAAGCTACAATCAACCAAGAAAGGTTCCATGTCAGTAAATGATTATTACAACAAAATAAAAAGCATAGCAGATGCACTCACCATAGCTGGAAAGATTGTCTTAGATGAAGAACTCATTGAGTATATACTTAGAGGCTTAGTATAAGACTATGACTCCATTGTAGTAAACATTACTTCCAAGATGAAATCCATAACCCATGAAGACACTTATGCATAATTACTTACCTTTGAGAGCAGGCTTGAGAGTTAAACTGCTTTTGGAAATCAAAACATTGAAGCAAACATCAATGCAAGCAACAACACAGGTGGTTGGAATAAAAAAAGAAACACAAGAAGAAAAGGATATAACAAAGGAAGAGGAAGAAAAAGAACACAAGGAGGAACTTCAACATGTAAAAATCAAGCCAAACTGGTTTGCCAAATTTGCAACAAAGGTGAACATACAAAAATAACATGTTAGCATTAATTTGATGAGTAATTTGAACCTAAGACGACAAGAAACACTAATTAGTCCTTAACTTTTGTGACAGCCCAAGAGGCAGGAAGTGAAGAGGGGTGGTACCTTGACAGTGGTGACACAAACCACATCACCAATGACCTGAAAAGTCTCTTAGACAAATCAAAATATAAAGGTAATGAAAAACTCACTGTATGTAATGGTATCAATCTTAGAATTTCATATATTGGAAATTGTTTCATTTCAAGTACTATGAAAAACAACAAAACCTTAAAGCTATCAAATGTTCTCTTTGTGCCTGACATAACAAAAAAATTGATCAGCATTTCAAAGTTAACTTCTGAGAATAATTTAATAGTTGAATTTTGTGATAATACCTATTTTGTGAAGGACAAGAATAAGAAAATGCTATTGGAATGAATAGCTAACGAAGGCCTCTTTATGCTCAAGAGTTAAAAGAAGATTGAAAAGTCATTAGCATAACATAAGAGTCTTAGTTTAGAGTTATTTGAGTCATTATCAGCATGTTGTAATGGCTTAGTTAATGTCAAGCCTGTCTTATAGTCAAATGAAGGAAAGAAACATTCAAATGTCATAGACCTCAAGTATTAGAGACTAAGGCATCCTAGTGATCTTGTTGTCAAGAAAGCCATGTATAAATATGTGAATCTTCTTTTTGCATTGCATGCTAATTAGAAAAGAACTATAAATTGAGCTTCAAAAACAGTGAGAGCAAAACCAAAAGGCCTCTAAGACTGTTATATGCAAACCTATAAAGACATGCCCTTCTAAGTTCATGTAATGACTTTAAGTATTACCTTAGCATAGTAGATGCCCACTTAAGATACACATGGATCTAACCCCTTAAAACAAAAATCAGAAACCACAACAACCTTCATCCAACACATAGAAAAAATTGAAAGATTCTTTGAATACAAAGTCAAAATAATTTAGATAGATCTAGGAAATGAATTTAAACCTTTCAAAAGATGTCTAAAATAGAAAGGGATCGCATGTAAACATACATGTCCACATACTTCATATCAAAATGGGAAAGTGGAAAGAAAGTATAAACATATAATGGAAACTGGGTTAACGTTGCTTGCACAGTCAGAATTACCTATGAATTTTTGGTGGTATACTTTTGAAGTTGTTGTATATCTCATCAACAAAATGGCCTTACCTGTTCGCAATAACCAATCACTACATCAGAAGCTTTTCAATAAAATAACTGACTATTTTTTCCTCAAAAGATATGGGTGTGTATGTTATTCACATTTGAGAGCATACAATCAACAGAAACTTAAGTTTCACACATCAAAATGCATATTTCTTGGTTATAATACAAAGCACAAAGGTTATAAGTGTCTGCTCAATACATGAAGGATTTACATCTGTAGGCATGTTAAATTTAATAAAAATGACTTCCCAACATTGTCTGATGTCTCTTTTGGATTCAATAAAAAAAAAGTCATTGAAGAAAGGTCTCATAAACTTTACACACAATTTCTAGTTGTTCCATCAATTTATAGCACCAACTCAAGAGTAAATAAGATGACTTAATTAGCAACTCTTGATCATGTAGATACTTCTTCAAGAAACACAAGTATACTACCAACATATACAAGCTCAAATTCTCACACATACTGATCATGAAAACCAAAACACTAATAACCTTGAAACAAAATTCATTTTACCTAAAACTGTTCCACCAGAGACAACAGAACCTAATCAAACACTCTTAAACATACAGCCAGGCCAAGAATAACAACATGACAACATTCATCCCATGATTATCATGTCCAAAGTAGGGATATATATACCAAAACTCTACTTATCAATGAAACATAATGCAAACACAGAGAACATACCAAAAAATACAAGCATAGCACTTGAAAATGAAAACTAGAAAGAAGCTATAATAGGTGAGTTCACAACATCACAACAAAATTACATTTGGGATCTAGTTCCAAGAAAGGAAGGAATTAAGATAATTGGCAACAAATGGGTTTACAAAATCAAGTACAAGTCAGATGAGCCTACAAAATCAAGTACAAGTCAAATGGGTCAATTAGAAGATATAAAGTCAGATTAATGGTTAAAGGATATTATTTTCTGAAACCTTTAGCCCTGTGGTTAGATCATCTACAATAAAGGTCATGATTAGCCTTACAGTAAGCTTTGGATGGGACATTAAATAAATTGACATCAATAATGCCTTTTTGAATGAGGATTTAGCAAAAAATGTCTTCATGACTCAACTTGAAGGGTTTGAAGATCAAGCAAGACCAGGTGCAGTTTGCAAGCTAAGAAAATCACTCTATGGGCTTAAACAAGCTCGCATAGCTTAGTAAGGGAAGCTCAAAATAACCTTAACTCATTGGGGATTTTTAAATCACAAGTTAGATACTTAAACTTTTTTGCATAGAAGTGATAAATGGGTGGTAATCTTACAGTATATGTTGATGATATACTAGTAACAGGTGACAAAGAAGAACTAATCAATGAAACAACAAGCAAACTGAGCATAGCCTTCTCTTTAAAGATCATTGGTTTATTGAATTATTTTCTTGGAATCGAAGTTAAAAGAAACAAGGATGGCATTCATCTCAATCAAGGAAAATATATTGCAGACTTACTTAGGAAGATAAAAATGGGGAGTTGTAGTTCAAATATAATACCTATGAGTACTAATGCTAAGTTATCAAAAGAAGATGAACTTGATTTTAGTGATAAAACTCTATATAGAAGTGTAACTGAGGCCTTACATTACAAGACTATATATCACCTTTAGTGTAAACAAACTAAGTTAGTTTTTAGATAATCCAAAGCTGTTACATTGGAAAGCATGCAAAGGACTTTTAAGGTATTTACATGGAACATCAAATTATGAACTTCACTTTACTAAATGAGGGAAATTAAACTTAATAAACTTCTCAAATGCTAGCTAGGCAGGTGACTTAAATGATAGGAAATATGTTACTGGATATGCATTCATTCTCCGTGGGAATTTACTGTCTTTGTGCTCTAGAAAATAGAAAGTTGTGGCTAGGTCGAGCACAATGGCAGAGTATAGAGCTTTGGCACAAACTTGAGCTATGTTTGCTTGGTTGAAATCATTTCTCTCAAAATTGAACTCCAGGTTTAATCACGAACCAATTATATGCTGTGATAATCAAGGAGCTAGTACACTAACCTCCAATCCTATATTCCATAGAAGAACCAAGCACATTGAAAATAGATGTGCATTATATAAGGGAAAAGGTGGCAAATGGTGAATTGGAAATTAAGTATATTATAATAGTAGATCTTGTTGGCCCAAGTGGCACACCTAAGAGAAGGGAGGTGAATTGAGTTTTAATAAAATTTAAGAAAATTAATTCACCAAACTGTATTTTTGTTCAAGCAATGATATGCAGAGATATACAAAAATTAATTCAATACATTATAATTGCTTGAAATTTTAAAGAGAAAAGAATGAGAAAACAAACTCAAAATTTATAATGGTTCGGAAAACACGGCCTATATCCACTCTCTCGGATTTTCAGTACACCGAAGTTCTACTAGTTTTCTTATTTGATCTGTGTTAAGTATAACCTAATTACAATTCCTTAACGGTAAAGGATAACCAAATAACTTACTTTAAGCCGGGTAAAGTACAATCTAATAACAACTTACTTTTACTAAGTAAAGTGTAACAAAAAAATAAAGAATAATCTTAAAAAAGATTTAGAAGATGTATCCTCTTTAGAGGATTGATTTACAAGTATATTTTGATGATATCATGTTAGTAATTAAAGATGAAATTGATGATATCATAATTTACATTTGTGTGTTTTCGATGATGACTAAGTTTAGTGGAATGTCAAATTACTTTGTGATGATAATATAGATTTAAACTTCTTTAGAATCAAGAAATTTATGTATGAATATACTTGTAATCAATCCTTAACAAATTTATATGAAAAGTGCCTTGAAAGCTTAATAGGATTGATATGTGAAAGCAAATGATTTATTTATCTAGTTAACAGATTGATACCCTTAAAAAAAAGGGCGATACATCTGAGGAAGGTCGATACAAGGAAGTGAAGAGGTTGATATATGTTAAGGCAGAAGTCTGAGATGATATATTAAGTCAAACGAATTGATACTCGAACGGAAGAAGATCGATACTTGGCAATTCCAAAGAGTTGCAAAATAATTACGGAGTAGACTAGATCAATACCAGAAAGAAGAAGATCGATACTTGGCAATTCCAGAGAATTGCAAAATAATTACAGAGTAGACCAGATCGATACATAGAGAAAGAGATCGATACATTGAAATTCTAGAGAGTTAGAAATTATTTACGAAGTAAACTATATTGATACATTAAGAAGAATGGATCGATACTCGGGATGAAATGCCAACTTAAACTCAAACTGTATCTCAAACAGATCGATACACATTAAGAAAGGATTGATACATTTGCAAATTTAAAGCTCAACAGTAACTTCTGCAGCATCTATGGCAAATATTAAATGCAGCAAATCAAGCCATTTGACACAAGAGTTTTCACAAAGAGAATGAATATAAATAGATGACTTGAAGACAAAGAGCATATACAGAGCTTATTGTGAAAAATTGTAAAACATTCTTAAGAACATTCTCAACGTGAATAATATATTTATCTCTTTATTGTAAAACTTTCATTTCTTCCTATGAGAGAAATTTTCTTTGTATAAGCATATTGTTACTTTTACTCTATTGTGAAAGCTTAAAAATAGAATTAACATTCTAAAATTGTATTGGGTTCATCTTCACCCGAAGTAAATGAAGATTGTATCGGGTTACTCTTTACCTAGGAAAAAGTAAGTGTACGGTTGCCTTTTACCTCAGAAAGAGTTGTAGTGAGTTTCACTTGACCTAAAGAAATAAGGTGATAGTTGAACCTTGGTGGTGATCCATAATCGAGAGAGTGGACATAGGCCAAGCATTGCCGAACCATTATAACTCTGTGTTTATTTATCTCTCTTTACTGTTTCATTTGTTGAATTGCATTGCATTCATTTTGAGTTTCAATTTTCAAAATCCCAATTCACCCCTTTCTTGAGTGTTGTTAATAGGGCCAACATATTTCACACAAGTTTTCACTCAAGATGGATATAAATTTGCAATATGAAGCTCACTTGATGTTTTTCAAAGATGTATCACTTGTTGAATATCAATCTTCAAATTCTTGCTCAAATTTGCTTGAATTACTTTCTCATCAATTGTATATTATACATATATCTGATCTTTGTCAAGAAGGCTCTTTTTTATAGTATTGTAAATCTCCTTTGATTTCTTCCAACTAATACTTTGAAAAACTTTGAATGAAGAACTAGTTATTATGTTTGAAAAATGTTACCGTTATGAGTAAAATCGTCATCATATATTGATCTTTTTTTACTCTGGTATCGATCTCTTCATTTAAATTCAAATTTGAATTTTTTTTCGACACTAGGTATTGATCTCTTCTTCTTCATGTATTGATCTAGGCAAGTTCATAAATAATTTTGAAGTCTCTGACTTGCAAAGTGTCGATCTCTTTAGTGAAGGTATCGATCTGGTCGAGCTTGTAATTTCTTTTAAAGTCTTAGATTTGACTGTATTGATCTGAGCCGAGTTGTAAATATTTTTAAAGTCTTTAACCTTAAAAGTATCGATCATTTCTTCACAAGTATCGGTCTAATCCAAGTTGTAAATATTTTTGAAGTCTCTAACTTTAAAAGTATCAATCCTTTCTTTATGAGCGTTCCAAGTTATAAATATTTTTGAAATCTCTGATCTTGAATGTATCGATTCTTTCTTCATGAGTATTGATATGGGCCAAGTTGTAAATATTTTCAAAATATCTGAATTTGCCTGTATCGATCTCTTGAACTCTGAATATTAATTTCTAGTGAATGTATCAATCCTTATCCTCTTAGTATCTATCTATTTGTATATGTGTCAATCTCTATAACTCTATGTATTAATATTGTATGCTTAGACACAGATTTCTCACAGAAAATTGTTTAGTTTTATTCATAAGAGCAATCACGTACAATTTTCTTAAAATTGAACATAGTTAAACATATTTCAATCAATTTCATATACATTTGACAAATGAAATTGACATCATTACAAATTTTTTTATCATCGAAAACACAAAGGCATTCAATATTAATCTCCCCATATATCTTCAGATCTGGTTGGTGACATTTTAACCAAACCATTATCAGTTGAAAGGTTGCTTTACTAAGAAGCAAACTTAATGTCTTTAGAGATATTAAAGCTTGAGTGGGGGTGTTAAGAAAACAAACAAATAAGGTTGCAAGAGGTTGGTATTATGCTGTAGAAGGCAAATTAGTGAATTGAGAGCAAAAGTTGTTACAATATAACATTTTGAAAATGAGCAGGCCATAGAAGACAAAACAAATCCTTACATAGTTCAATCATTAGCTATAATGTTATATATAGCTTATAGTATGAGAAATTTATTTTGTACATTAGGATAAACCTTGATTCTCTATGAAAATGTGTATGTAAAGAGTTGTAAAGATAATGTATATTATGGAGTTATCAATACAATTTTACAGAGCAACAGGCATTCTTGACTATTATTAAGACTCTAAAAAAACTCTTGTTCTTTGACTGCCATGTCAAGCACCGTGCCAGTCGGTAGTCAACGTGTTCACTATTGCATCTCCCGTAGCTTTATGCTTCTATGCCATTATTATGGTCATGTTCTTGTCAATACTAACGTCTCGGTATCAAAAACGAGATTTTGGTAAAGATTTGCCTAGAAAACTCTTGCTTGGCTTAACTTCAATGTTTGTTTCCATAACTTCAATGTTGATATCGTTTTACGCTAGGCAAATTTTTTTTGTTTTTAAAGACAAGTTAAAGTACGTCGTGTTACTAGTGTATACAATGATGTGTTTGCTAGTAAGTTTTTTTGCCATATTGCGCAGTTTCCTCTGTATTTTGATCTTATTTGGGCTACCTTTAAGAAGTTGCCCATAGCATAGCTACAAATCCATTCCTCAGTAATATAAGAGTGTAATGTTGTATATTTTGTGTGCGTTTTATGATTTGCGGTTGAATTCATTTGTTGTAAATTGTAATTAAATTAAAACTGTGTGTTTCAATTGTTAAAAGATATTTCATTTATGCTATATTTGAATGTGATCATAATTACGATTAATACAAGGGTTGCGATATTGGTGAGCTGTTATAGGAAACCAAAAATAAAACTTGTACTCTTTAAAATGCATGTAGTGGTATGAGTAAGGATCGTTCTCACGTAGAGTATCTAGCCTAATTTTATGCTACATGAATAAGAATGAGGGAGTTTTGAGTATAACGAAAATAATTTTAAGAAAAACAATTAAGGAACAATTCAAATTGACTTATTAGAATTAATCACAAGAACAAAAATTGGTCTAAGTCAATATCCACCATCGAAATTTTACAACTGATCATTGATGCAATTATATATCAATTCACAATTTGAATATTCACCATTTGATTTATTTTCCTATCTCTCCTTAGTCGTAGTTAATTAGAAAATAAGCGATCTGATTAACCCTAACTATTAAACAACCCAAGACAAGCGCTGAAGGTTTAATTTAGTAACAGTTTTAAGAATTAGGGAGATCTATGAAGCTAAATAACACAAGCATAAGCAGTTGCATTTAATTTAGTCGAGCGTTCTTCCTAAGATCTAAATATTTCTGACGCAGTAAATTATTAAATTTAGTTGCTTCACAAATTAGAAGGATCAATCAATTGCAAAATTGATTTCTAACCTAGTGGTAGATTGCAACAAATAATAAACTAGTAGTCCTCCTAGTAATTAAACAAAACAATCATGAAAATAAGCACAGAAAAATATCCAATACTCAAAGCATAAATTGAAAAATAAAAATAAATTAGATCTCACAGTTTTATTAATTCCGAGGCTTCCGTTTCCTTTGACCAATTATAAAAGTTTAGCCAAGCAAAGCCATGATGAAACTAGAAGGAGAAATTATAGAAAAGAGGGGACAGAGAGGTGTCTGTCAAGTCTACCATTTTTCCATTGTTTTTACACGTTATTTATTTGTCTTCCAAGCCAACAAAATCCCTAAAAATATTCTAAACATTACTCTAAAATAACAATCTTCAAATATGACTAATTAAGGAATAAATTAAAGTCCTAATATAACTAGGAAAATGTTGATTTAATGAGGGAAATATTAAAATAAAATAAAATCTTAATATAACTAGGGAGGTGTGGTGATTTCAACTGGAATTTTCATGCACCAGATCTGAAAAATTCCGAAAAAAAATCTGCGTTTTAGAATTGCAGGTTAAGTGACATTCCAAAACATCAACAGTGCAAGTGTAGCAAATTCAACCCTGATTTCAACCTTGATAGAACCTGTATCTCTCAAAACTCAAAACATAAAAGTTGTAGAAAATTTTCTTTTCGTTTCATATCATCTTGAATCATCTCAATTAGAGCTTGGATGAGAGATTTACGCTTATATTACAAAGTAATATTGAAATTGTCCAAAATCACCCAATTAACTTCGTTTTGCAATTAACGCCTCCAATTGCGTTCTAAATCAAAATAATAAGAATAATGAGTACATTTAGGCAATAATTAAGTATAAAAGACTAAATATTAAAAGAGAAAAATATGACGTTTTGTATTCTCATCAGATATTTAATTGGACTGAGATCTTCTTCTGGTCTTTTCTATTATTGTCTTTTAAGGATCTAGTGGCACATGACATAAGTAATAATCAACGATTCAGATTGTATTTTAACCAAATTTACTAATTTATCCTTAACTTTTTACTTTATTGAAAGATTAAAAAAAATTAAACCTTAACTTTTCATTTTACACGTTCCTGCCAAGTCTTTATTTATTTATTTTTTTGCCTCCCAAACCTCTTCACCTTCATTAATTCTGAACATCACTCCTTCACCATGAAAAAAAAAAGAGAAAGAAAAATCCAAACTCGTAAAGCACCTCCAAAGGGAAGGAAAAAAAACAAGAAGCAAGACTAATATAAACATGATTTGGTGAGAACTTATGAGGAAACCTCCTCCTTGCTGTTTCGAAGGAGAATAATAAAAAAAATCATTATATATGTATTTTTAGTAGAATTGCTATGATTCTCTATTTTTAACAACTAAATTATTCGTTGTTAGCGCATATTTTAAATTCTTTTCCCTTTATTTTATTATTATTGTGAAAGGCTTACATTTGATATCTATAATTTTTGTTTTGGCTCTTTATTGATGCTTGAAAATGGTTAGAAGTGATATATATAGACTTAGAATACTTGAATCATCCAAATTAGAAGCATGTGCTTAACATGGAATTTGATTCGGAGCAACCAGCATATGATTTTTATAATATGTACTGGCTAAAAAATGGGTTTAGTGTTAAAAAAGAGACATTTTCTAAAAATAAATAGACTGGTGTAATCACATCAAGAAATTTTGTTTGTTGTAAGGAAGGATTTCACAAGAAATACAAGAGGGATTCATTGGTAATAAAGCCTAGAGCAGAAATAAGGACTAGTTGTATTGCTTAAATGTGTATTGAGTTGAATAGGTAAAAGCATAATTATTATGTGAATCATTTTGTAGCAATGCATAACAGTCCTCTTGTAATGCAAGAATGTGCTCACATGTTACCTTCTCAAAGAAAAATATCAGCCTCTCAAGCAATTGAAGTAAACTTGTTTGAAGAATTTGGTATTTCACTTAAGTCTGCATATGAGTTAATGGGTAGGCAAGTGGGTGGAAGAGAGTCTCTTTAGTACACAAAACTTGATCAGAAAAATTACCTCAGATCGAAGAGAAATAAAAGTATGGCATATGGAAAAGTTGGATATTTATTAAAGTATTTTTTAGATTAAACCCTAAAAAATCCATCATTTTTTTATTCTATACAGTTAGACAATGAGGAAAATATCACAAATATGTTATGAGCAGATGCTAGAATGACAATCGAATATGGTCAATTTGGTGATGCCATTAGTTTGATAAAACTTTTAAAGTTAATAAAGCAAATCCACCATTTATAGTATTTGTTGGTTTTAATCATCATCAAGAGATCGTGGTATTTGGGGTAGCTTTGATGTATGATGAGACTGTTGATTCATTTATATGGTTATTTGAAACATTTTTGTAAGTGATGTCTGGTAAAGCTCCAAGAACCATTTTTATATATCAATATGTAGCGATAGCTAAGGCTATTTCACGTGTAATGCCTAACATATGTCATAGACTTTGTATTTGGCATATGATGCAAAAATGCTTTAAACATGTAAATTGTGTCTTTATTGGTTCTGAAAAGGTGAAAAGTGTTTTTATCAAAGTTTATGGATTTTATTAAAGAAGAAAATGAATTTTTAATTGCTTTGAGTAATATTCTTAATGAATATCATATGCATGACAATAATTGGCTGAAGAGCATATTTGATTTGAGAGAGAAATAGGCTTATGCATATGTTAGGTGAGCATGGTCTGCTGAAAAACTATTTAAAGTCAGATGTTAACATGACACAACTTTTATGAATTTTGAAAGGATTGTAAATGGTAAATGATAAATGAAAAACGATAAACGATAAACAATATAAAGAATTAAAAGTAGAATATGATTTGTGTTATCGTTTAGTGAATCCCAAATTATCTATTAAGATGTTGACTCAAGCATGAGAAATTTACACAAAAATAATATTTCAAGATCAATTTGAAGAGGCTATTGATTTGTCTATAACAAATTATGTTCCAAATGGTAAATGTTCTTTTTATACAGTTATTAAGGATGGTCATTCTAAAGAGTGACATGTGAAAAGAGAGGGTAACAATGCAAGTTGTTGAATGTTTGAGATGAAGGGGATAATATGTAGTCATATAATTAAGGTTCTTAGGGAAGCCATAAACATCGAAGAAATTCATGATCAGTATATCTTAAAGAGATGGACAAAACAAGTAAGGGCAGGATATTTGCAAGATTTACATGAGCGCAAAGTCTAGGCAGATCCTAAGTTGCAACAAACATCTAGATATAGGTTTTTGTGTTTTATTTTCACTAGTATAGCAAGTAAGGCTTCAGAGTGTGAAACAACATATAACTTAGTGCGTGTGCAGGCAATTAAACTGAAAAAATTAATTGAACACATTTTACATTAAAAAATGGATGGTAGTGTGTTGATTGATATGACTCATAATGCTACTGATGTGGGTTGTTGAACATGTCCTACACATGCTAAAATAAAGTAGTCAAAGTTATTTGTTAGGATTATGACCATTTCTTTAGGCATTAACTGATATGCTCAATATGTAACTAATTTCTCTGTAATTCAGTTGTCATTTTGTTGTATAAATAAATGCGTAATTGATCAATAAAATAAATATCTTTGTTAAAAACCTACAGTCGGTATCAGAACTACATATTTCAAGGGACTTGTGAGTTTGAGTAAGCGAAAACACAATCTCTTAAACAATTATCACCTACCCTATATAAACATAAAAACCTACAAACGATTCAAAATGAATTCGGAAGCTACATTTACTGCAATTGCACCTCTAGTATTTGATGGAATAAATTATCAAGTCTAGGTTGTTAAAAACAAAAGCATATTTTGATGCTAGTGATTTGTAGGAAGCTATTGACCAAGAATATGAAGTTTCTCCTTTGATAGACAATCCAACTCTCGTACAAATCAAAAATTATAAGGAAAGGAAATAAAGAAAATCAAAAGTAAAAGCAAAAGTAAGCTTATTTGTAGCTGTCTCACCCACTATTTTCACTAAAATAATGATAATAAAAACAACCAAGTAAATTTGAGACTTCTTGAAGCAAGAGTATGAAGGAAATGAAAAGGTCAAAGGAATGCAAGTGCTGAATCTAATTCGAGAATTTGAGATGTAAAAGATGTAAGAATCGAAAAAAATCAAGGACTACTCTAACAGACTTCTAGGCATTGTTAACAAAGTAAGACTTCTTGGTATTGATTTTTCTAATTCTAGAATAGTTTAGAAAATCCTTGTCACAATTCCTAAAAAGTTTGAAGCTACAATTTCATCTTTGCAAAACTTAAAGGATCTGTCAAGTATCACCTTGACAGAATTGTTGAATGCATTATAAGTATAGGAACAAATGAGACTTATAAGGAAAGAATGATCTATAGAGGGTGCTTTTCAAGCCAAATTACAAAATAACAATAGTTTCAAAAACAAAAAAAAGAAGTAGAATAACAACAACCTTGAGGGTTCTGGAAACAATAATAACAAGAGCAAAAGCAACAACACTCAAGTCTTTCCACCCTACCATACTGAAAAAAAAAACAATCATTAACAAAAAAAAATGTTAATGGAGGTCAGATGCAAGATGTCACAAGTATGGTCAGTTAGGGAACATAGAGAGGATATGCTAATCTTAACATCAACAAGGAGAAGCCAAGACTACTGAGAATCAACCTCAAAAGGAGCAGTTGTTTGTGGTATTATGCTTCACCACTAGCATCTTTACAGAAAGTTGGCTTATAAACAGCAGTTGTATAAATCACATGACTTATGATCATAAGCTTTTCAAAAAGCTTGACAAAACTGCTATTTCTAAAGTTAAGATTGGAAATGGAGCATACATTGCAGCAAAAGGCAAAGGAATAGTGGCAATTGAAGGCCACATAAGTTTAAAATTAATCTCTGATGTTTTGTATATTCTTGAAATTAATCAAAACCTTTTGAGTGTTGGTCAGTTGCTTGAAAAAAGGATATAAGATACTATTTGAGGACAAAAATTGCATGATTAAAGATGTAGAAAGTATGGAGCTGTTCAGAGTTTAAATGAAGAATAAAAACTTTGCCTTGAATTTGATGAAATAGGAGCAAGCTGCAGTATACAAAAAATATAGCAATGTAGTACTTTGGCACAAGAGATTGCGGTACTTTTATCATGTTGTTTTACTTGTTATGAAGAAGAATAATCTTGTGGAAGGCATGCTTGAATTAAAGGGGGAGTTTTTTTTTACATGTGATGCTTGTTAGTATGGGAAGCAAATAAGGCTTCCATTTCCATAGAATAAGGCCTGAAAGGCTACACAAAAACTGCAATTAGTACACATTGACATAAGAAGACCTCAAAAAACACTATCATTAAATAACAGTTAATATTATATTACTTTCATGGATGATTACACAAAAATGGGTTGGATTTATTTTATGAAACTAAAATTTGAAGTCCCTAACATCTTCTGAATGTTTAAAGCTTGGGTGAAAACTCAAAACGGATGCAAAATGCAAGTGATAAAGTCTAATAATGGAACTTAATATACCTTATAAATATTTAACAAGTTTTGTGAAGATGCAGACATTGAACACCAATTGACTGCATCTTATACTCCCCAGCAGAATGACATTGTGGAGAGGAAAAAATAGAATTATTATCAAGATGACTCAATGCTTGCTTCATGACAAAAGGTTGCCAAAAACATTTTGGGTTGAAGCTGCAAATACAACAGTTTTTCTACTAAACAGATTGTCAACAAAAGCCTTGTAGAAAATGACCTCATTTGAAGTATAGTATAGTTATAAACCAAAGTTGCTTAATTTGATAACATTTGGTTCTCTGTGGTTCTCTTACGGTTCTTAGGATAAGAGAGATAAATTGGATAAGAAAGCAAAACATGAGATTTTTGTAGGCTATAGCTTAGTTTCAAAGGTCTATAGGATCTATTTTCCACAAAACAACAAAGTAATTGTCAGCAAGGATGTCTAATTACTTGAATCAGATAGCTAGAGTTGGGAGAATGGTAAAAAGCTTGAGTTTTAGGAGAAGAATAACAATATGGATGAAGAACATGTTAAGGGAACCAGACCACTTTTTGATATTTATCAACAGTGCAATGTTGCTGTAATGAAGCTTGCAGGATATGAAGAAGCTGCAATTGATCAAAAATGGATAGCTACACTGAAGAAGAAGTTTAAGATGATTAAAAAGAACCAAACATGAGAACTTGTGAAAAGACATGAATACAAGAAAGCTATAGGAGTCAAGTGAGTTTACAGGACCAAGATCAATCTGATGGTTCTGTGAACAAGTATAAGGCAAGGTTTGTTATCAAGGGATATGCCGAGGTGGTTGGGGTAGATTTCTTTGAAACCTTTGCCCCAGTTGTTGGCTCTTTTTGCTCAAAAGAGATGGATTATACACCAAATGGATGTCAAGTCAGCCTTTTTGAATAGATATTTAAAGGAAGATTTTTTTGTGGAGCAACCTGAAGGATTTATTATTTAAAGACATGAGAAGAATGTATATTTGCTAGAAATAGAAAAAAGCTTTGTATGGTTTAAAATATGCACTAAGAGCTTGGTACAACAGAATTGATGCACACTTGATAAACCTAGGCTTTGAAAAAGTACGAGTGAATTTACTTTGTATATTAGGAAGGTTGATGATGAAATACTTGTGGTATCTTTGTATGTTGATGACTTGATTGTTACAGGAAGCAATAAGGAGTTGATTGACAAGTTTAAAGAAGAAATGAAAGATGTGTTTGAAATGACAGACCTTAGAAAGATGACATTCTTTATTGGTATACAAGTACTACAAAAGTAAAATGAAATATTTGTATGCCAGCAAAAATATGCAAATGAAGTCCTCAAGAAGTTCTACATGGAAGAGTGCAAGTCAATTGCAATTCTAATGAATCAAAAAGAGAAGTTTTGTAGAAAAGATGAAGTTGAAAAGGTTGACGAAAAGCTGTATGTGAGCTTAATAGGTTGCCTGATGTATTTGACTACATTCAAGCCTGATATCATGTATGCAGTAAGTTTGCTATCAAGTTGTGCTAGTGAAATTCATTTACGAGTAACAAAAATGATTATTAGATATGTTAAGAGCACAATTGATTATGGAATAAGGTTTAGTCAAGTTAAAAATTTTAGTCTCCATATTTATTCTGATAATGATTAGATTGGATATGTCGATGATATAAGGAGTACCTCTGGTTATTGTTTTAGCTTTAGTTCTGGAAATTTTTCATGGTGTTCTAAGAAACAGGAAGTCATAGCTCAATCCACAGCAGAAGCAGAACATGTAGCTGCTGCTGCTATTGCGAATTAAACTCTTTAAATCAAAAAACTCATGATAGATTTACATTTAAAGCAAGAAAAAAGCACGCCAATATTTGTGGACAATCAAGCTGCAATTTCTATTGCTAATAATCCAGTGTTTCATGGCAAAACAAAACACTTTAAGATAAAGCTTTATTTTCTGAGAGAAGTACATAAGGAAAGAAAAGTAAAGTTAAGCTATTGTGAAAATTTACAATCTTTTTAAAAAGGTAGTTATATAAAATATACAACAAAAAGATCAACCCACATAACTAAAGTCATAACCACAAAAAGATTAACGTACATATACAAATCTACTTATAAAACATCCTAGTAGGGTTAGGCCTAACACTCCACTAGTCATTCGGATCCCTCACTATCTTTGACGGTTCAAAAAGCCTTTCTACCTTAGAGGAAAAATGTGCCAATGTTACCAGTCTTCTTCTACTACTCTCACCCCTTAGGCTTCTATTCACCCTTCTTGCCCAACTTATTGAAGTTTTAAAAACGTTATTATACCTCATTATCCAATGTATACGCCAGACCACAAGTTTATTTTGATTCACTCATTTGCCATAAACCCTTAAGTGCATCATTCTTAACTTCCTCAGAGACTCCTAGACCTGAATCAGTATTCGAAAACCATATGTTTCTTTCCCGATACCCTTTATGATAACTAGCACTCATTCTTGCCCTATTTCGGTCCGCTTAAAGTTTTCTCAAGTCTTTCACAAGAACACATCTTAAAGCATATTACTCTTTTCTATCAACACACGTCCATAGGTCATACTTAGTCCTAGCCATCTACATCCAAAATGAAACAAGGTTAAATCCCATAAAATATTTGCAATTAAACTCAATTAAACAATAATTGTCACATATTTGTTATTATATTACTATTACATATACATATATATATATATATATATTTTATGTATATCTTTTCTACACTTTCTAATCAACTTAAAGTCTACAGAATTCTAACTTAAGCTCTGATACCACTAATTATCACACCTATTTTACATATATTTAACCTCAAATATCATTCACACATATAATATATAATGCATCACTTTTATTACACAAACCCTACATAGTTCAATAGTTCAATTTACATAAGTTCTTATGCATATAAGTCTATACACATTACTTAACTAACTTACAATTACATATATCCAAAAACTTCAAATATGTCTAATACCCTCGCTTGTGTACTTGGTCACCCTTATGTGTTATTATCTGAAAAATAAAATTTTATAATAAAGAGTGAGATATAATCTCAGTAAGCAAACTATACATATTTTTTATATGTCGATGCAGTACATAATATAAAGTTTTAAACAATCAAAGTATATTCAAATTTTTTCAAATCATATAGAATTTATTCATAATATAAACACATTTAAAACGGCTTAGTCAGTTAGTGTCACCTGCACCCACGGTGACCTGGTTTCAGAACGTAATTACGTATTCCGCATGTAGCGGTTATTCTCATATCCATATAACAGAAACGCGCACAACGCGTTAAATAGAATTCTTACTAGTTCGTAAGTCTGGCATTTAATGTGAGACTTGACTAAGTCATAATAGCATAATAATGACTAAGCCATAAAATACATTTTTATTCCAACATTTTACATATTGACAACATTTTATATTTATTTTCTAAATGCGATATAGGCGTAAAACAGTTAAATTCACAATTTTCAACTTTCATTTTATAAAACCATATCGGCGTACTAAAATTTAAAATCACATTTTCATCATAACATCGGATATAGCATAATTTCAAAACATAAGAATGAATACACAATTTACTTACTTCGGTTCTCACTTTCCCCGAATACATTCTTATATTAATATTGCGTATCTAAAACAAATTAACACAATCTATTTTAGTTACACGTTAATTCTTGCCGCCACATTCCTATGGCATCCACTTATCCAAACTTAACACTTTATGAATTTCCTAAAATAGACTTATTACCATATTCACTCAATTCCATCATTTCATACATACCTATACCTATACATATACAACTTTCAGAAAAACACACATTTGGTGAAAAATTTCTGAACTTGTCAAAGGTTGCCGTTTTTCGCCAATTCATTTTTTGACAACACCCGCATTATCAAATTTCAAATACTTCCAATTATTTCATACAAACTCGGCCTACCGAAAATTGCTGAGATTCAATTCCAATTCCACAATTACGTCATTCCAAATTCACAAGTAATAATTTATTATCCCAATTCAACAATACACACACACACATACAGATATATATATATATATATATTACTACACTTCTATTTTTCTCTGTCATTCAATTTTCCACCAATTAATACAATATCCATATCTCATTTAATACACTATATACATATTAACACAATATAAATTCATAATTTCCTAACTATAAAATTAACACCACTAATATAGTCTTATCCATCTCTAATTTTCCTTATTATACATTAATATCAATAACATGAATTTTTGATTATATCTAATTTCCTACTACAATTAACACTACTAACATGAATTTATTCATATCAAATTTCTCTACTACAATTAAGCATTAAAACATGAATTTATTTATCTTTAATTTTTTATTACAATTATACCCATGACATACACATGTTCTACTTTCCAACATCATATACAATTTAAAGTAATATCCATTTCAAATCTCCTAATCATAATTTAACATTAGTAATACAAATTCTACTACAATTAATTTTAACTCATTAAGCATATTACACCAACATAATAAAATTCTAATTAAAAGAATTCTAATTTTCTACTACAATTAATTCAATTCACTAAGCATGCTACATCAAAATACTACAATTCTAATTAAAAGAAACTTAAAACTCACCAATTCCCTTCATTTTCTTCCCCTTTCTTTCTTCATCCTTTCTCTCTTCTCAATTTGCCTTGTACGTATCCTTTCCTTTGAATTTCTCAAATTGAAAACATCAATTATATCTTAGTTTTTAATTACTTAAAAATACATGGATGGTTAAGATTAATTCAACCAATCCAAGGGACCACATTTAACTACCTCATTTTTCACTAATATACATCAAATATTAATTAATTTTAATTACTTAAACACATGGATGGTTAAGATTAACTTAACCAATCCAAGAAACCACGTTTAGTCACCTCATTTTTCACTAACATAGCTCATGCTTAATCTTTTACAAAATATGCTTAGAATTATGCTAAGTAGATAGTTTAGATTAAAGCAAATGGATGGTTAGGATTGTATAGAGAAATTTAGCTAAAACTTAATATTTTATTTATTTTACTTTATTATATACATATATATAAACTTGTACTTGGGCTTGGGCTTGAATAATTGGGCTTAGACATAACTAATTGGGCTTGGGCCTAACTAATTAAATTGGACACAATATATATATATATATATATTCTTAGCCTACTTAGTTTTATTTTAATCCATAATCTAATAATTTACATTTCTACCCTTCATGTTTACTACAATTTTCAAACTTACAAAAATATCCTCATACATTTACTTTATATCATTACTTAATAATTAAGAGTTTTACAAAGGAAATCGCAGATGTTATAATTAGATTTGAATTTTTGAGGGAAAAGCTTAGAGTATGCAACTTTAGAGCTAGAGAGGAGTGTTGATTGGTATGACTCATAAAGCTGTTGATGTGGGCTGTTGAAAGTGTCCTACACATGCTAAAATAAAGTAGTCAAAGTTATTCGTTAGGATTATAACCATTTCTTTAGGCATTAACTAATATACTCAATATATAATTGATTTTTCTACAATTCAGTTGTCATTTTGTTGTATAAATAAATACTTAATTGCTTAATAAAATAAATATCTTTGTTAAAAACTTACATAATGTGTATAAAAAGGATCATATCAATTGTCTTTTGAAGAACTTACAAACACTATTGATGAAGGATGTGTACAAAATTTTATTACTGTCCAAGCGAAATGAATGAAGAAGAAGGAAACATCTCGAGGAAGACATAGAATTAAAAGCAGTTTGAAAAAGGCATTTATAACATCCATTATATAACATGTTATAATTATAAGGAGGTAAATGTATAGTTTTAAAAACAATAAGTTTTTCTTTGTATATGTGTGTGTGTGTGTAGGTAATAATAATAATAAGGGCAAATAGGGGAGACTTGATTAATATTTTTATATGGTCAACAAAATCTACGTATAAATTTACGTTTTTGTTCTAACTTAGCCAATTTCTTCAAAATCTAAGAAATTTAGAGAAAAAGAAAGAATTCAGCTATTCAAAAGAGGTTAATATTATGTTAATGTTATTATTGTTTTATCTAATTGATTTTGAATAAATTAGGTTTAATATATGATGCTTAGAAATAGAAATTTTATGGTAAATAATGGATAGTTCATGAATTTTTGTTTCAAAATGTATTTCATTTTTATGGATTTCGTTAATTTCTTTTTAGATCTTAAAAATAAACTTAGTAAATAGTTCATAAAAATTTATTTTGTATAAATCAGTTAAGAAATCAATTTATTATGAATTTTCGAAAATAGTTATTAAAACATGAAAAATATGAATTTCTATATTAGATTTAGGATAAAATATTTGTTTGACCAACTTTAACACTTTAAAAAAATTTAAAATTTTACATGTTGATTTATACATGTATCTACTATTTTTGTTTAAAATTTAAAAATTTTTGGTTGAGTATAAAAATAGTTATGAATTTTTGAAATAGCGAAACTCAATGTTAGAAGTTTATGAATAGTGAGTTTATTTTCGTAATTTAAATTTATTTGAAAATGTTTGTGCAGTTGGATTGATCTAAAAATTTTACATATGTTATATGAATATGTCCATAAGTTTACTACAAAATCTTAACTTGATCGGACGGTTGATTTGAGAGATAAAATTTAGGAATACATACTGTTTAGTTAAAAAACGAATTTGTTGAAGTTGTAAGGGATGTGTTTAATCTTTATAACATGCCATTAGTAACATGAGTAAATTCTGGAACTTCTAATAATTAAGGTTTTATATGCCTTAAGAAATTTAATTTACTGATTTAGGGATTTGGAATATGTAGACAGTTATGAGAAATAATTAGATTAGGTTAATCTAGGAATTTAACCTATAGGGTGAAGATTTTTGGGTAGATTGATTATTACATAGTAAAAATTAAAGTATGTGGTTATAATTGAGTTATGTTCTTATTATGTACAGGTTCTTTGTAAGGTGAACATTAGGGATATTTGTAGATTTAATTGTTTGGACAAAGGTAAGCAATTTCATTCATAATGTGGGTTTATTTTTTTTGTAATGAATTATGATTCTTTTTTAAAAATTATAATTATCTTATTAAATTATTATATGATATACAAATTTTATTATGTGTTTTTACTAAATGGTTTTACAAGAAGGATAATGAATTGGAAAATGTGTTGAAAGTTTTTATGAGAAAACCTATGTAAGCCAATATGTCACGCAATGATTTTTATGCAATGTTTTGAAAAAAAAAGTTTTAGCTTATCTGTCCGTAGTTTATTGAATATGATTATGATCGGTAACGTCGATACATGTATATGAATATAATTGAACCAGCTCGTATACCAAATGATTGTGTACAATGTATATGATATGGTTACGTTATCGGGAGTATAGGTGTCACTGCGTGACGTGAGCAACTGATAAAAAAGAATTTATGATTAAAAGTTTTATCAAATTTTGAAATATGATTTGATATATAAAAAAGATTATTGTGTTTTTACGAATATGCATTTATATAATATATTGTTTTAAAGTTATACATTCATAAATGTATATGATTTGAAATAGAAAGATGGATTTGATTGTTAACAAGCCACCTCACTATGAGGGTCACCTCTGGAAAGGTCTTGGAGCCCACAAATTGCCACGTAAGGGTGAGAGTGTTACAATTTATGTTTTGCGAATATGAATTTTATGTCTTTTGACTATGATATAGTATTTTGAAATTATATACGTTTCAAGATATCTTACGAATTAATACTTGTGAAATAAGAACGGTTTTGAAATGTTTTATGCAAAATTTTTGGAAAATGGGCTTGCACATATTTATATATGTTCTTTTGAAAAACCATTACAAAAAGATAAATCATTAAATATTATAAATGTTATTATTTACCAAGTTGATTGTTACCCCTTGTCATTTTTTTTTTTGTAGAAAAAGTCACTTAGATTGGTAAGTGTATTGGCTTGATTTTGAAGATAGCATTGAAGATTTTATTTGGTTATATTAAAACTATGAAGTATTTTTGTAATGTGTTTATTGCATTCTTGGTATTGTATCTTGGAGTTATTTTGGAATTTTTTTTTTAGTTTAATTAGATTATGGTTATTTGAGTAGATTTATAATTTTAGTTTAATAATATTTTTTAATAAAAAAGTTCTTTTAGCAAAATAGTTATAATTGTGAGATTTAGTATATGTATATGGAATTGTGCACCCTAATTGAGCATGTGCGATATTTGTTAGATTTGGAATGTTACATTTGACGCCTTTTTAATGTAACGCCCCCATCCTTACATGACACTTTGCAGGTCTCATAACCCCTTAAGAGGTGGCCCTGTAGTGATGTAGTATCTATGCCTGCTAGAAGAATTGGTACTCACATTGCATACAGAAAACCTAAATCTTGTGTTTAAGCTGTGGGAGAGGCGAACTTCGTAGAAATAAGCTAGCTTGGACTGGGCCACAAAATCATAAAGCGATAAGGCCTTGAGCCAAAGCGGACAAATTCTACTTGTGGGTTGTGAGGCTTTGCGGGCATGGACGTCGTATCATTATGGGGGCCATCTCTTGGGAGATTATAGGACCTGCAAAGTGTCACGTAAGGATGAGAGCGTTACAACATTGGCAAAAAAACAAAAGGCAAAAAATCCTCCATTAAACTCCCAAAAGTTTAAAGTAATTTTCAAATGATAATTAAAAGTCAATATTATTAGTTACTAGTGTTTTGTTATTGATAATTGTTTAAGTTAACACTTATGTATGATATACATACGCATGTCTATTTGCTTCGTATGAGAAACCAAACTCTTTATTTACCAGTAACATATCATCCTTATTTTGTAAGTAATTTTTTTTTATGCTATTAGAAATGATATTTTTCAAATATTTTTAACTCGAAAATGTTTTGTTAACAGTCAGTTTTACAAGGTTGCGAAGTGCCTAATTCAATTCCTAATTCATTACTTTTGATGCATCACAAATAATGTCAACAAATAAGTTTTCAACAATTCATTGCTAAAATTCTAATCATTGCAGATAAAAAATGAAGGGGAGAACTTCAAAATTTATGTAGAGAAAACCTACCTGAAACAAATTAATTGTATTAAAGGAGAATAGACATGTAACTAATTATACAAAAATTATGACTATTATTTGATATACCATTCTCCTTCGAAACAGTAAAGAGAAAGTTTTCTAGTAATTTTTCTTTAAATTATCTTACTTTTTGTTTCTTTTTTTTCTTTGGAGATACTTTATAAGTTCAGGTTTTATTTTAGGATGAATTCAAATTTTTTTTTCTTTTCTTACAATAAAGGAGTGATGAGAATTGAGGTGAAGTTATGTATTAATTGATAAATTTAGTTAAAATATAATATCAATCATTGATTATTACTCATATTATGTGTTATTGAATCTTTAAAAGATAAAATAAAAATAAAAAGATAACATGAAAGAAGTCGCCGTTACGTTATAACGTGGTACATTCTCTTGAGTCACAGAGGATCTAAACCCACAACCATTGTGGGCCCAATGCTTATTATTCCGTACCACGAATTATTGTCCACCACGTGATCGGACCAAGGGAGTGGAGCTCTTTCCACTAATGATATTTTATAATGGTTTTTTTATTATTATTTTTTTCTCATCTAACATAAAAATAAAAATGAAGAAATATAATATTGTAATGTATACTTATGCTGTGAATGCCCACCCAAATTTTAGTATTTCTTTTTTTATAATTAATTCATCATATTTAAATACAAGTTTATAATTCTCTTGAGATAACATTATTATTATCTTGTCATTTATTCTACTGATATATCATAGCTTAGCTCGTAGACATAATTTGATATTCCATAGACTAAGACAGGGATAATATCGTAAATAGATGTTCTTATGAATTACTTGGCGCCCTTGGGTTGCAGCACAAACATATTTAATCCCTCCTTTTCGAAAAATAAAATAAACAATAATTTCTTTTTTCTTATATGACCCAACTTCAGGATACAAAGTTAATTATTATTATTAATTGTGATTAAAAAGAGTCTATTTTAACAAAATCACTCGTTTGGAAGAGATTTTAAGATACTACTGCTGCAATCTTCTCTGTATGAAATTTGAATTGAGAGTTCAATGGGTTGTTTTGAGAATTTTCTTAAAGAAATTTTATCAGAAAATTTCAATACAATATTATTTTGTCTTGATAAGAATTTTCAAACTACATTAAATTTTTTTCTATAAATTTTATTAAGAAAAAAATTATAATTATTTTCTATAAAATTCTTCAAAGTTTAAAAAATTAACATAAAAATAATTCTGATAAAATATCAAATTTATTTTAAATTATCTCGAATTAATTCATCTAAATCAAACACAAAATCAACAATTTATTTTAATAATTGATCACAAAATCTACTCAACTCACTTTCTAAACTTAATTAGTTTAAAAACTAAAATTTAAATTAATCATATTAAAATATATATTTATATATAAAATAAAATTTTAACCTAAGAACATAAATCAAGTTATGGAAACCGAAAGTAGACTTAAAAAGCAGGAGCATTATCAAAATAAATCCTTCTTGACCATAAATAACATTAATCTTTTAAGTAGACTATAATTATCGTTGTGCTTTAAAATTGGACCATATAACAAAAAAAAAAAATAATAATAATAATAATAATTAAAAATAAAAAAATAAAGAAATACAAAGCCTAAAATAAAAGCAGAAGCGTTACTCGTATTTACGCACTTACACTCTCTCTTTCCGCTCGTGAATCCTGAGTACAGGTGAAACCCCAAAGTAGAGCTATATTTACCAAAATGGTAACCGAAGGAGACACCGGAAAGTGTAAAACCTAAAAATTCGTCGATCCGTATCTGCAAATCATTTCAGACCGTAATTTGAGACCATGTCACCGGGGGAGGCGATTTCCCGGTCACTTCTTGACAAGCCTCTCCAACAACTCACTGAAGACGACATTTCTCAGCTCACTCGTGAAGACTGCCGCCGATACCTCAAAGAAAAAGGTGAACTTCACTGTGTTCTCTATGTGTAATGATATTGCGAGTGAGGTTTTACTTAAACTTTTTGTGTGTGCTTGTAACTTTGGTGCACTGCAGGCATGAGGAGGCCATCGTGGAACAAATCGCAGGCGATCCAGCAAGTGATCTCTCTGAAGACGCTACTTGAAACGACGACGGATTCGGAGGCCACTGAGGCAAGAAAGAAACTCTACAGTGTGCGCTTGCTTCTCCCCTTCTCTTCCGTTACTTTTTTTTTTTTTTTTTAATTTAATTTTTTTAATCATTTCATTGACGATTAGCATATTTACTTTACTAATTTAAATGGAAAGTTGAGGGCGCTTTTATAATTATTATTTGTCAATTAATGTTTATCAAGTGGTGCGCTTGTATCTAATTTGTTTTTTTATTGATTAAATTCATAATTTCTTGTAGGTCCCTTCAAATTCAATTATTTCAGTTAAGGGAACATGTGAACCGGCTCCCTGCCGGCGTCAGGATGCCCCGAAGCCTGATTTTTCTGGCGATTCTTCTTGCCGACTTGCAGCTGACAACGATTCTATTTCTCCCAGGTTTTTCTTCAGACAATAATACTAAAACACATACATGCATTCCTCCTTTTTTATAGTGCGATTTAGTGATGCAGAGGCGCAATTAAAGGGTTAACAAATTTATTCTTTTTCAAATATAATTAAGTGGAATCGGAGGATTTTAGTTGGTTCAGTCTTGTAAGATTTTGAATGCCTTTAGTTCATGGGTTGGGTAATATTTTGAGGATATACTCAATTTGGACTTTATGGGAAAGCTAGTCAAGTTTGTGCTGATGATTACGGGGCCAGCGAGTTAAGACAGTACTTCTTGCAAATGTGAATTTGAGCGAGCACGCATGCATGTTTGTATGCATGAAAGCATGCTCACATTTTATCACTCAAATGGTTGAGTTTGTTAGTTATTATGATTCTGCATGACTAAAATAAGAAATTGCACAACAATAATTGTCATTTTGGTCAACGGAGATATTGTCCAATTACAAGATGATTGTTTAATTATTGTGCTTTTAACTATACAAATTGTCTGCATAATTGTTTTGCCAATCAAAGCTAAACTATAGAAATGAAATGACATTGTGCGAACATTCATCTTTTGATGAATGGTCTCCATGTGCGTGAACCATAACAATTTTTCAATAGTTTGAATAGTATATAACTCACCTTTATATTGTCTATACAGCCACTCTTAGAAAAGAGACTCATCAACATATCTAGAGACATTCACTGATGAGAGTCATGAAAGGTTTCTCCTTAGCTTACAAAGTTTTCCAACCAAATGCCTCATGCTTATCAGATCCTGTTGGATAATTGTTTAATACTAGTGCCAGTCTCATTGTTGTTTTACATAAATTATTGGGCAGTCTTTTTGTCACTCCTATTAAAACATTTTTAATTGGAGCAAAGTTTTGGCTTTTCCAGAAATATATATTTGCTATGAGGCTCCTTTTTCTGGTTATTGGTTGTGAAGACATTATGTAGAGATCCCTTCTTTTATGGGCTTCATATCACTGGTTTGACCCTTTTTCTATTTTTTATTATATTTCTTGCTAGGAAACAAACTGTGATTTTTTTCTCCTTTTTATACATATATATTTATATATATTTTTAAGCAGCCTGTGCAAGGTTACTTCTATTCAAATTACTTATTTGGGGAAAGAAGATAATAACTTCTGTATATTAAACTGTTTTGAAAAATTGGCAACTTAGATCAAATTGCACTTCTGCAAGACTGTTTGGTTGTGATATAGAAACATCACAGAAATGCATTCTGTGGAGTAGCTAACCGGACTACTTATTGAATTCTTGAAATATCCAGAACTACAGTCGCAGCAAATGGGCCTGTAGGACAGATGACGATCTTTTACAGTGGCAAGGTGAATGTCTATGATGATGTGCCAGGTGATAAGGTGACGAGACATTCCTTTTCTTATGAAAAACTATGCAATATATGTCATAATGAACTAGATTTATAATATCTTTACATAGTGGATTTCAGGCACAAGCAATACTGCAGCTTGCTGCAAGCCCACTCCCACTGCCTCAGAAAGCTCCATCAGATGGAGCAACAGGACTATGTTCTGTTCCGTGCCACTTGCAAGCTACAGGTATCAATGTAGGCCCGAGTTCTCCAGTGGTGATCTTCCCAAATTCACAAACAGGTAGATTTTGGGCCTGTGTCAGTGGCCTTCATTATCTTTGCTTACTGGCAGATTCATGTAGAATTTGTGGCTTGATTTGAGACACACTGCAGAGGACTTGTTATTTTTCACTGAAAGTACTAGGACTCTCTGATGTTATGGATATTGTAGTAAGATAGTCTTTTGTTAACATGGTTGGTTTTCTATTCAGTGAAAGTGGCAGATAACTGTCAGTTTCCCCGAGAAGAAAGCAACATTTCTCGTGAAGACAGCCTTGGTAAATGCTTCTACTAGTCATACCATATAATCTTCTTGTTTTTTTTTGCTAGATGTACATTGACTGCAGAATACTAGACCAGCAGTTTTCTGTTCCTCTTCATGTCATTAATATCCTTATATTTTTGCTATTTGCTTTTTCACTATCCCTTTACTTCTATGGTCTTATTAAGCTTTCTTTTTCTTCTTTATTGGTTATTAGAAAAAATAAATTATGAGCTTATAGTCTTCTCTTCTCTCTGCTTTGTTACTTCTTCCATCACCTCATTAGTTTTATTTCTTTGACTGTTCCTTCTAGATGGCCCAACCAGCCGAAAAGCATCAGTGCAGAGATACCGTGAGAAACGGAAAGACAGGTATCTTGAATTACTGATAGGCTCTTTATGACAACCCTAAAAATTTATGAGCAGCTATTTTGCTTTCCTATATGTCTCTCATACCCCTGTTAGGTGAAGGTTTAAGAACAAGAGAAAGATAGCAACGCCTTCATCTGCTAGTTTGGACATCTACTTAAACCGTTGGGTGGGAGATCAGTTTGCAAATGAGCAATTGAATTCGACTGATGTTTGCTCTACACCCCAAACCAGGCCATCTCACACATCTGCTGGCTGTGGTTTGGTTGATAATGTTGCACAGGTTTCCAATCTTTCTGCTGATCCCAATGACAAAGGTGACAGACTGATCTCATTGCATGTGTTCTTCATTTGAAGTCCATATAACAAATTATGCTCTCTCTTTATATGTAAATGAGTAAAAATTAAAAAATGCAGGCCAATGTTATATTATGGTCATACATGTCTGCCTCTGCACTGTTATGAAGCAAATCTGGTCATTTATGCTGATTACTGAATATGAAACCTACTGGCTGCCAAAAGTCAGCTTGCATATTGTTTATTTTCTGTTAGTTACGTCTGAATTCTGTATGGTTGAGGGACTGTCATTGCTCAACTTCCACTGAGGATCCCTTTCCCATCCACCCCCAGTCCCTCACTGAAAATGAAAAAGAAAAAGAAAAAGAAAAAAGAGAGAAAGATAGAGAACTGCAGTATTAGAGTCATATTTTATGTTGCACAAATATTTTGTTTCTGTGTTTTATCTGCTAGAGAACTGAAACAAAATATTTGTTTCATTTTATCAGATATGAAACGGCAGCTGGTGGTGAATTCATTTTATCAATTATCTGGATGTATTGGGATTGGCATGAGCAGTTTATCACCCTGTTGTATTTCATTTTCGTGATGTAAAATAATTGCTGCTATAATTTGTAATGGTGATTTATGATTGCTGTTAGCTGTTTGCTGTTTGCAGATATCCAGGAGAATTGAATAGAGATTCTTGATGTACCATTGACATCTTTGCGGGTAAGGAATTGCTGGAAGCTTGTATTTATCCAAGCTAACCAGGTTGGTGTGTATACAGAATGCAAGTGTGCAGTCTTCCTTGGAAGGTTTGTGACCATAAGATGTAGTCTGATTTAATTGCGGCAATACTTTTTGAGTTACATGAGAAAGAAAGTTCAAGATCAAATTCTCCTTGTACTTCTCTCTGATGTGCAATAAAATAAATGGTGAAAAAATAAGAGTATTCACCGTTTATGTGAAATTGAATCCTGTTGATTAGACCTGATTTGTCCAAAAGTATTTCCATCGTGCTGTGTTCTCCACTGCCTAACCCACTCGCTTTTGAACGATGGCTAATGTGTAGTGCCGACATTTGCAAATTGCTAACCATTGTCAGTACTTGATCATAAGACGGAATAAAGTTAGGATCTAGTGATGTAGCAAAAATCTAAGGTAGCAAATTATACGCAATCCCTCAACAGAAGACAAAGCCCGCGAACTGGCCTAGGGGGTCCATTAGAGCCCGAAACAATTGGTCCAATCAACCGTTATGTAGATGTTTGGTGGCATATGTGGGTGTTCCCTTTGATTGAGAAAGCTAATGAATCCTAATTCCTAAGTGGAAACCGCCACACTTAACGCTGTCGTGTCAGGATTTGCCTGTGTTGTCCCACCATTCTAGGAACCCAATAATAATAATAATATCTTAATAGCATACACTACTAAAGCCATGTGTGAGGCTGAGACCACATTTTGATGTTGGTCCCAGGCTATAGCTTTTCGGCCGTCGTGATTATTCCATTAGAATTACTTGAATAAGCCTGTAGCTTTTGGACACAGTCTACGTCAAGGGGCCTTGTTTAATAAATAGAGTTGGCATGCTTGGAGGAATGTACACGAGTTAAGTTTATTTGAGCTCGTCTACCCAAGACAAAAGGGCCTACTTCTTTTAGGGTTGCACGTTTAATTTTGGGATCCCATTTCTCCTCTTTAATTTTTTTATTTGGGAAAAATTTTCATTTTTAAATAAGAAATGGGGTAAAAATTAGAATAATTTTTATAACTAAATAAGGATGGAGATGGGAGGACTTCGCCCCATTCCCATTTCTCTATTTCTCCCATTTTCATTTTCCTACTCTCTGTCATTATTTTTTCCATTTTTATTTTTTCAATTTTTCAAATTCAAGTTTTCAAAAAAAAAAATTTATTTTCTCATTTCTCTAAATTTAAATTTTAAAAAAAAAAATTTAAAAATAAGAATGTTATAAAAATTGAACTTATGACCTTAATTACAACAAGTGTTATACTACTAAATTAAATACCTTATTTTGAATAATTAAATCAATTAAAAAATATTTAATTATCAAATAGAGATGTGTATTACTTCGTTTGTGACATTTGATTATTATGAAAATTTTATTTTATTTTATAATATTTTTTTTATATTTGTAATATAATAATAATTTTATTTTGTATTTATGATAAAAGATTTTTTTATTTATAATTTTTTATATGAAAAAACAAGAAAAATGAAAAAATTAGGGAAAACAAAAAAAAAATGAAAAATTGAGATTGAAAAAATGAAAAAAAAATTGAAAACTGAAATTGGGGACGGAGATATCTCTTCCAAAATTTTTTATTTCCGTTTTGTACCAAAATAAAGACGGGTAGGGAGGAGATAAGGGAAAATGGTGATAGAGAACGGGCACCTTTCCCCACCCCATTTTACAAAACATGCATCCCTAACTTCAAATAAGTCTTTGCTAAAATTATTACACAACTTATTGCACATCTTTCGGTGTTTATTTTCATTTTCATCTTTTTCTGCCTTATGAATTGAATTGAGTCACTCCAATTGCTGCACACTTTAACAATATTTAAGGCCACTTTGACAACACTAAATAAAGCAAAAATAATAAACTGTTAAGTTCTTAAGTTGTCTGCGCCAACTTGAATTCAGAGGAGGGAAAGCCAAAGTGAAGAAGCTCCTTCCTTCTTGCTTAGTCCCTACCATCTCATTCTCATCTGGCCTCTAACAATAACATAGGGGTTAGCAATGGCAACTCATGCATTCAACACTCTATTGGAACACACGAGAGAAAGGGACACTTTCGTCATTCAACATTAGATTTCATTTCCCCCGAGAATATAAAGGCGAAATAATCGGCACTTGCTGGTGTGACTGAGCATGTGCTGTTTCTTAACAGTTTTCTCAATTTTATTAGGAAACTTTTACATGTACGTGCTCACACCCTTCACAAATTAATCACTCAACTATTTATTTTATTATTATAAAATTCGTATTATTAGTTTATTACCACGGCAGGCAGGCAGGCAGGCAGGCAGCAAGCACCAACACTTACCTCCTGCCTTGGCAACAAAAAATCCTTTGTAGAAAATTAGTACTAGTACATCTATTTATTGGCACCTCAAACCAATGATTCTTCGCAATCCTAAATCCTAAGTTATGGAGCACATAACACATTGCACTTACAGAAGAATGTCTACAAACTTTTTGACCAGCAAGCAGAATCCACTAGTGTTCAAAAATCAAAGATACAATAAATCAAATGCCTCCATTTTCATTTGATTTTAGAATATATCCTTTTTGGGTTGAGATTAAATTCAAAGGTGGGACTAAGTGGACCCCTAATGTGATGATATCATCATATCTTTTATCAGAGTTGTTGGAGAGCTCGTATATTCAAAATACACTCATTGAGTAAATACTGCAAGTCATTCTTAATTCTTACTGGTCATAATTGAATCAACCAATAAATTCAAAGGAGCCCATTATGGAAAGAGAGAAAATATCACTTTCTCCTAAAACGGCGTGTCGTTTTTTCGATTGTTCACGTAATAATATAAAATAAAATCGCATTATTAAGATTTAACCACAACCAGACTATACAGCCAATTTTTATCACATTTTTGGGTGGGTTTAGTTTGGTTTTGTTTTGTTTTGTTTGTACTGCCAACAAACAGTGGATGCAATTTTTCTGCTCAAAGTGAGGGAAAGTGAGAGAAAGAAAAAGAAAAAAACTTTCCCTTTTACCAAGCAAAAGCCAAACAAAGAAAGTGGGAATTCAGAATTTTTTTCCCGTTGGATTCCTTCATTTTGATCTATTCTTCATGCCTCTGCAGCTCTATCAGATTTGCTCCAGTAAATTCAAAGACAGAAACTGAACTGGGTTCTCTCTCTATTTCTCTATTGTCTATATGTTTGTTAAGTTATTTTGTCTTTGCTTGTAAGAGTATTGCGACGAATAAAATGTGGGTTTGGTTTGGTTGCCTATTTTGGTAGAGATCTTTATAACTATAGGTGGGTGTTTAGTCGATTCTCGTCTTATTTTTGCTTTATATGGTCAATGGAGTAAAGTTATTTGCTTTGCTCTGTATTAAAGCATATTTTTATTTTTGTTCTTGTTCATCATTTTTTATGCTAGATAGGATGGATGTAGATTTGTTTGACTGCGATTGCAAATAAAGCTTCAGCTTTTACTAAGAAAGAACCTTCTTTGGTTTTTGTTAAATTTTTTGGTGTAAATTATGAGGTATATTGACTTACAGAGTTATAACCAGAGGTGTGTTGAGTGATTATCTTTTTGTTTATATTTAGCTTCAATCATTTTGTTGCTTTGTGAGGTTGGAAAATTTCTCCGCTAAGGTTGGGGATTTGTGATTAGAAGGAACTATTCTTGTTTTTGTGCTTTTTCTTTCGTTTTTCCATGTTTTTCTAAGTTGTTTTTGAGTTTTGGAGAGAGAAACCTATCTGGCTATTGTGGAGATCTGGGACTTGTTTCACCTCTTATGTCCTATGAGGACTTTTTCCCCCTCCGATTCTTGTAAAGAATCGGGGCTTAATACTTTCAATCCTCAGTCTTGGCTCCAAGTTGAAAGAGGAAAGCTATCAAAATTTTCTTCACAGCACTCTTCTTCTTCTCCTTCTTCAATGTAAGTATCCTTCTCATTTTTCTTACTTCCAACAAGTACATTAGTTTATTTTCACGTTCAGTAGATTCAGACACTTTATTTTCTTGTTGTTGTGGATGTAAAATATTATAGAGAATCTTTTATCAAGGTACCTGAGCCACCATTAGTACCATATTACAAACCAGTTGATTATGTAGAAGTCTTAGCACAAATTCATGAAGAACTCGAATCATGTGCTGTTCAAGAGAGGTCGAATCTTTATTTATTGCAATTTCAAGTCTTTAGGGGACTTGGGGAAGCCAAACTGATGCGGCGAAGTCTCCGCAAAGCTTGGCAGAAGGCTAGCACTGTTCATGAAAAGCTTGTATTTGGGGCGTGGTTAAAGTATGAGAAGCAAGGAGAAGAGCTTATTGCCGACCTGCTTGCCGATTGTGACAAATGTGCACAAGAGTTTGGACCAATAGACATTGGCCCTCATTTTCGAACTGATGTAAATGCAGGCTCC
>JAXCLQ010013456.1:15258-38468 GCA_035584115.1 Cedrela odorata
GTAAAGAATCTATCGCAAATCTAACATAAATATTATTAAGAAGACAAACAAACTCTTAAATAATATTTATAGGACCTGTTTAATATGCAAGATAAAATAGAATAGGATATGATAAAATTAATAATTTAAAATATGATAGGATAGGGTAGGATATAATTAATAATTTAGAATATAATAGAATTATGTGTAATATTATATTATATTTGACACATAACAACATAGAATAAAATTATATATATAATTTTATTTTTAGAATTATTAAAAATAAAATAAAATAATTAATTATTAATAATAAATAAATATTTTAAAATATTAATTTGAATTATTTATAAATTATTTTTTGACTTCAAATACTTTTATTATCCTATCTTATGTTATTCTAAGGATTATCATGATATAAAATAGGATATGATAAAATTAATAATTTAAAATATAATAGAATATGATAGGATAGGATATGATAGAATGAAATGGAGTTAATAATTTAGAATATAATAGGATTATGTATAATATTATATTATGTTTGACACAAGACAATATAGAATAAAATTATATATATAATTTTATTTTTAAAATTATATTAAAAAATAAAATAATTAATTATTAATAATAAGTAAATATTTTAAAATATTAATTTAAATTATTTATAAATTATTTTTTAACTTTAAATACTTTTTTTTTATTCTATCTTATGTTATTATAAAGGTTACTATGATATAAAATTATTTATCAATTTTTTATCAAATATGTAAATTTAATATAATTTATATACACATCGTATATTTTACCTTATTTTAAAATTGTACTCAAACATGAATTTAAATTATTTTAGTTCATCCTTGCCCATATCGCATTCACTAAACAAGGCCAGAGAGTCAAGTCCAACTGATTAGGATATAGGAAGGTATGGTTCCCAAGAATTTCAATTTCTTCTTCACAGTTATGTTCACCCAATGACCTGCAAGAAAGGACATGGTCATAGCAAGACACCGTAAGTTTTTTTCGGTAGGCCTACTCCAATTCCTAAGGTAGAAAATATTAGAGTTGCAAGCTCCATTTTTTTCTCTTTAAAAAACAAAAAAAAAATATGAAAGAAAAAAGTGAGGTAAGAGAGAGGTGTGGTCGAAGACGAATACGATATATCTATTTGTGTAATAAAATAGTTTATATATAGAGTTTACCTCCAAGCTCTCATTAGTCCATAGGACACATATTGTCCAAATATTTCTCTTTGTTAACATTTTACCTCATTTAAAAAATATTTCATTATTTATTCGTTTAAGGTTATTTTATTGGTAGACGAACCTTCATATAAGTGGACTTAATTAACTTTATTCTTTCTCACTTCACACATGTCCTCGTGTAAATGACCTAATAGGATTTCATTATACTATTATAATCACTTCTCAAGGTTTCGTAGCTTTTTAGGTGATTCCTTCACACTTTCTGCAACAAAAAAGAGCCAAATGACAAATACTAGCTTTATTTTCGTGTTGCCTGTACAAATAAACCCATAAGGAGCATTTGTTTGTCCCTTCCCCTTGGTAGGATATCACTAAGAAATAACATCCAACCTAGTGAGTGAATTTATCATTAGTGGTCATCTTCTTTGGGTAGGCTACAGTTTCATGCTTGGTTCACATTACATTCGTTTCTTTATTTGCATGTTCAATGAATTTTATGATATAATAGGAGTGTACACTTTCTTTGATTTCAAAAAGGCATTGGAGGTTTTACAAACAACCTCAAAATTTAGTCTAAAATTAAGACCCAAATCTAAGACCAATTGTGTAATACTATTCATTTTTCAACCTAATATTAGGCTCTAAATGTGACTTAAGATATAATATTCAATTAAAAAAAATTAGTAAGTGTAAGCCCATCTAACCCATTTTGTTTTAAGAGAGAAATCTTAAATTTTAGCCATATTTTCTTAATCGATTTCTTTAACATGCATGCCATAAATTATGTTTATACATTAAATGCAAATACTACCAAAAGTCATAGATATCGTAATTATCTTCTTATAATAACTAAAGCCACTATTTACATCTTTCTTATCAGGTCATAATCGTATCATTGTTGTTGAAGTTATATTGTTGTCATGCCTTTGACTAGAAAGTATCTTTTGGTTTTGCAAAAAAGAAAAAGAAGCAAAGATTAAACAGTGTTGTTCAATCTCAAAAGGAAGATATACTGAAGTTTTTTTTGGTAACAAAGGACATGTAGAAAGTTCAAATGAAACTTTGGTTGTTGTCAGATAAAGGAATGATAGTCATAATGAAGAGTATGAATTAAATGAAGATGTTGAAGTTTTGGAGAATGAAAATGTTCTAGATTTGGTAAATGAAGATTTTCAAGCTTTGGTGAATCATAATGTTGAACCGTTGGTGAATGATTAATATTGATTTTCCTATAGATCACCTAGACAGACATTTCTCTTCATAGCATTACACTCGAGTAATGCCAAATGGATTTAAATAAGATAAAACATGGCTAATATATTATGTTCATTTGGATACGGTCTTTTGTTTATGTTGTAAGTTGTTCAAGTAACTATTAGAAATACAAGTGTTTGCCATAGTGTACCAGTTGGCTAAATGATAGTATATGTACCTGCATAAAGGTCAGTGAAAAGGCATCTAATTATAGAGTCACTTTTTTTGGAAGAAAGGAATGTAGCAGTAATAATCAATAAGGACACGCATCACCAATAACAGAAAAGATTCATTGTACTATTTATAGTTGTGCAATGTTTGTTTTATTGTACACATCATTCTAAATAATACCAGGGCTAGCTTGTATATATATGTAGGCCATGTTTCTCTGTAAAGTAAGTTGAAATATAATAAAATAATTTCTCATATATTTTATCTATTGTTTCTTCTTGGTATCAGAGCTAGCCACCATGGCATCCTCTTCCACAAACTCAGCTTTCTCATCAAATACAAATAACAATGCAACCTTAATTCAACAAATACAAACAAGCGTCTCATTTAGTGTACCAGTTATACTTGACAAGAATAACTTCCTAGTTTGAAAAACTCAGGTGCTACCCATGGTAAGGGGAAATGATCTTGAAGTATTCATTGATGGATCTAAATCAGCTCCAGAAAGGTTCATTGAAATCACTGATGAGGAAGGAAATGTCATAGCAACCGAAAATCCCAAATATCTTCTATGGAGGAAACAAGACCAACTGCTTCTAAGTTAGTTTCTTTCAACAATCAGTAAGTGTGCTTTGACAACCTTCACCAATTGCCTCACTTCCAAAGACCTATGGGATGCAATCACCAGGCTCTATTCTTCACAGTCACAAGCTCGTATTATATAGTTAAAAGATTAGTTTCAAAGCATGAAGAAAGGCCAAATGACCATGAATGATCATGTTGCAAAAATGATAACTATTGTAGATGTTCTTGTGATTTTTGGAAAAAGGATAAGTGAAAAAGATCTTATTGAACACATCCTAAATGGCTTAGGAAAAGAATACAATGTCATAATGGTCAACATTGCTTCAAAAATGAATTTTATGTCTATTGAAGATGTCTTTGCTCAGTTTTTCATTTTTGAAAGTAAACTAGAACACAACAATCAGTTAAATAACATAAACATTGAAGCAAATGTTGCATTAGGAAATAGCAATCACACTTGGAATCAAAGAAGAAATCAAAATGCATTAAGAAGAGGTTCAACTAACGCAGGAAACAGAGGAGGATTTAAAGACAGAGGCAAAGAAAGACAAGCACAAGGAAGAGGTCAGAATAAGCTTACTTGTCAAATCTGTAACAAGAATGAACACACAGCCACTACATGCTAGTATCGATTTGATCAAGAGTTTGAACCCAAAGCAACAAATAACCAAGCATCCTCCTCTACTTATGTAACCACACAAGACTCACCTATTGAGAGTGGTTGGTACCTGAATAGTGGAGCTATAAATCATGTCACAAATGATCTCTCTAAGTTGTCTCTAAAGTCTGAATATAAAGGTAATCAAAACCTTACTGTTGGAAATGGCAAAAAGCTTAAAATTCTTCATATAGGACATAGCTTTATGCATCTCAAGAATAACTCATCCCTTCTAAAAATCAGGAACATATTGCATGTACCTCAAATAACAAAAAACCTTTTGCGTATATCCAAATTAACCTTAGACAACCATCTGTGTGTTGAGTTTAACAACCTTGGCCGTGTTGTGAAGGACAAGATGCAGAATGTGGTACTGTTGAGAGTGGCTAGAGGAGGTCTGTACCTACTTAAGGAAGTGAAAGAGAATGGAAGTAAATCTTTAGTTAGAAAATCAAATAATCACATATCTTTAGTGTCTACTGAGTCTTTCTTTGCATCAGTCGATGATGGTGAATTTATGAACATTAAGTCTAGGTCAAAGCCTGTGTCAAATCTTTTAAATAGTATAGATGATTCAACCAATGTAATGGATGTGATTCATAAGAGATTTGGTCACCCTAATGATCAAGTCCTCAAAAGAATTATTTCTACCTGTAAAGATCTATCCATTATGAATAAAACTCCTTCTCCAAACTTTTGTGTTGCTTTCCAATTGGGTAAAAATCACAAACTAAGCATAAAAAAATAGTCAATCATGTTCAAGTAGACTACTGGAACTATTATTCTCGGATCTCTAGGGTCTAGCACCCATCACCTCTGGAAACAATTGCAAATACTTTATGAGTATTGTAGGTGACTTCAGCAAATACACATAGATATTTCCTCTTCAATCCAAGTCACAGACAACACCAACCTTCATTGAATTCAAAAAACAAATTGAAAATCTATTAAACACAAGAATCAAAGCCTTACAAACTGACAATGGGGGAGAATTTAAACCACTCGAAACCTTTCTCAAGTAATAAGGAATAACACTTAGGCTCACATGCTCTTACACTTCACACCAAAATGGAAGGGTAGAAAGGAAACACAGACATGTAACAGAAACAGGACTTAGTCTCCTTGCACAAGCAAATCTACCACTTACATTTTGGTATGAAGTATTTGAAGCATCAGTTTTCTTAATAAATAGAATGTCAACACCTATTTTGAATCACACCTCACCATATCAAAAATTGTTCAACAAAATTCCTGACTATTCCTTCCTTAGAACATTTGGTTGTGCATGCTTTCCCCATTTAAGAGCCTACTATAACCATAAGCTGGAATATCACACAGAAAAATGTATTTTTATTAGATATAGTCTGAAACACAAAAGGTACAAATATCTCACCAACTCAAGTAAGGTATACATCTCTAGACATGTAAGCTTCAATGAAAAAGACTTCACATTTAAGTCTAATCCATCATTCAATAGAATTAAGAATCAATAAGAGAATCACATTCTTTCGACTACTCACAGTTAAAGATTGAATCACCTCTTCTATTCTTCTTTCCAAGAGTAGAAGAAAATACTTCTCTAGCTACTCCCACAAGTACACAATTGTCAGACCATTCATCTTCAAGCAGACAAAACTCACAAATAAACTTTTCAAACACAGAAAGACAAAGCCAAAACCCAGAACATAGAGAAGCATCAGGTACTGACAGAAATGATGTAACTGATCCAATACCAGAAACAAGACAACACAATAAACAAGAAGGAACCAATATACATAACATGATAACCAAGTCTAAGGCTAGAATTTTCAAGCCTAAGATTTATCACCTGGAAAAGCATAGTAATGAAGCTAATAAGGTTCTAGAAATAGCATCAGAAGCTTATGACAACAAAAAATGGAAGAATATAATGCAAGAAGAGTTTGAAGCATTGAAAAAAAACTAGACTTGGGATCTAGTTCCTTACCAATCTAAACAAAAGTAGATTGAGAACAAGTGGATCTTCAAGGTGAAACATAATTCAGATGGGTCAGTGTTGAGGTATAAGGCCAAGTTAGTGGCCAAAGGGTATAACCAAACTACTGGATTAGACTTCAATGAAACATTTAGTTCTGTGGTTAGATTATTAACCATAAGAGTTGTGCTGAGTTTAGCTATGCATTTCAACTCGGATGTCAAACAAGTGAACATCAATAATGCATTCCTTAATGAGAATCTATTTGGAGATGTTTTCATGCCACAGCCAAAGGGATTTGAGGACAACAAAAGGTCAAACCATGTATGCAAACTCAAGAAGGTAATCTATAGACTCAAACAAGCCTCAAGGGTCTGCTATGAAAAGCTAAGGTATGCACTGATGAGTTAGGGCTTTGTTAATCTAAAATCAGACACATCTCTATTTGTGTTTTCTAATAAGCAATATATTGTGATACTTCTGGTGTATGTAGATGATATTTTGATAACTTGAAGTGAGGAAGTGATGGTGAGCAACTTCATTGAGAAGTTAAATGAAACATTCTCATTAAAAGTTCTAGGATTCTTAAGATATTTTCTCGGAATATAAGTCAAGAGAAATGAGCATACCATGCACCTAAGCCAAGAGAAATACATCCAAGATCTTTTTAAAAAAATAGGGATGATAGACTGCAAACTAAGTCCAACTCCCATAAGCACCAGTGACAAGTTAACCAAGAAAGGTGAGAAGGATTTCACAAATAAAACCCTGTACAGAAGTGTGATAGGGGTAATGCAATATGTTAAACTTACTAAACCTGAAATATCTTATGCTGTAAACAAGTTAAGTCAGTTCATGTAAGAACTGAAATAAACTCACTGGCTGGGATGCAAAAAGGTACTAAAGAATCTCAAAGGCACATCAAATCTAGGCTTATACTACACTTAAGGTGAAATAATTGACTTGACTAGATTTACTAATGCAAGTTGGGCATCTGATCTTAATGATAGAAGATCTGTCAGTGGATTTGGAATATATTTGACATGTAATTTAGTAGGTTGGAGTTCTAAAAAATAAAGGGTTGTAGCAAGGTCTAGCTCCGAGTCTAAATACAGGTCACTAGCTCAATTGCTACTGAAATGATCAGAATTTTCTCTTTGCTATCTGAGTTAAATATCAAAGTGCATCACACACTAATAATTTGATGCAAGAACATCAGTGCAGCCTCCTTAGCTACAAATCCTGTACTACATGGAAGATCTAAGCACATAGAGATAGATGTACACTTTGTAAGGAAGAGAATTGCCAATAAGGAATTGAAAGTAAGGTATGTTCCCTCACAAGATCAGACTACTAATATACTAACCAAACCTCTGGCAATTAAAAGATTTAGGAATCTCAAGTACAAACTCGGTGTCTTGCCAAACAGCGAGTTTGAGAGAAAGTGTTAGAAATACAAGTCTCTACCATAGTGTATCAGCTGGCTAAACGACAGTATATTTACCTATATAAAAGCCAGTGAAAAGGCGTATAATTACAGAGTCACTTTTCCTAGAATAAAGGAATACAACAATAGTAATCAATGGGGACATGCATCACCAATAACAAAAAAGATTCATTATACTATTTATAGCTGTACAATGTTTGTTTTGTTGTACACATCATTCCAAAAGATATCAAAAGGGTACCAAGGCTAGTTTGTATATATATGTAGGCCATGTTTCTTTGTAAAGTAAGCTGAAATATAATGAAACAATTTCTCCTATATTTTATCCATTGTTTCTTCTGTAACATGGGAACATTTCTTAATTGGATAGTGAAGGATTTTGTGACTAACATAACCTAAGTAGAAGGCTTTCAAAGTATCAATCATTTTTAGAGCACCTTCTTCACTAGAATAATTGGTAAGAACTAAAGAAGAGATTTGACAATAATGAAACAATTGATAAAAAAGTGCAAGAGGAAATTAGCAAAAAGAAGGAACATTGGCAACAAGTGTTACTAAGAATACTTGTTGTAACAAAAGCACTTGCTAAAAGAAATTTGGTTTTTCGTGGGGGAAATGAGAAGATTTATGATGAGAATAATGAGATTTTTTTAAGCATAATCGAAATAATTACTGAACTTGATCCAATACTGAAAGACAACATTCAACATAGTACAAGTAAGGAAATTCATTATCATTATCTTAGCCACAATATTTAAAAAGAAATTGATAGAGTTGTAAGCAAGTAAGGTGAAAAAAATCCATTGTCCCAAAAATCGAAGAAGCCAAGTACTTTTCAGTAATACTTAATTGTACACCGGATATTAGTCATGAAGAGCAAGTGCCACTACTTGTGGTTCGATTTGAAAATGTTATATCAACTGCACCAAAGATTGAAGAGATCATTTTAAGATTTTTGAAGGTAGATGACAGATCAGGACTGAGCCTCTTTAATGTACTATAAAATGTTTTGAACACTCTTGAGCTTGATATTAGTGATAAAAAAGAACACTTGGTTGCCATAATCTGAACCTTACTCTTTGTGATATGACTTTCAAGAGCTATATCATTTTTTAGACTGGTACAACCAATCTATTCATTGTTTTTGTCTTCTATAAAGAGGTGAAAAATGTTTAAAGATCATGTCAAAGGTGTGAAGTCCAAGTCTAGTCTCTCGCTAAAGTCATTATTAGCAACAAGTTGAGAGAGTCACATGGACATTGTTTGTGCAATTAGACATCAAACTCCAAAATAAAGGATGCTTGGGTTTATTTGGTTGAAAACAGTGACAATCCTAAAATAAATAGTGAAGTTGAGTCACTAGCTATCGTGAAATTGAGAGTTTAAGATTTTGTTAGTTATGATAATTTGATATTAGTTACTTTTTGTTGTTCACTCTATTAACATAAAATTTCAAACTGAAGACATGACTTATTTATATTTTTGAAAGCATAGAGAAACTGGATTTGAAGAAGCCATGACAAAAGCTAAGGATATTGTGACTATAATGAAAATTCAACTAGTTTTTCGTGAAATATGGATTATTAGTAGAAAAAATAGTTCAACAAGAATGTTGGTAAAGAGGTGACACAATCAGCTGTAGAAACTTTTCAAGTTAATTACTTCTTATTCATATTAGACTAAGCACTTTCTTCATTCAAGAGTAGGTTAAAGCAGTTAGAAGTGTATGATAAAATTTTTGAATTCTTATTTGATTTGGAGAAGTTAAAATCTGCATATTTCAATAGTTTAAAAGCTTCTTGGAAAAATCTTGAAGATTTTTTGAAACATGATGGTATTGTTGACATTGACGGAAATGATATATTTTCAAAGTTAAGTATCTTGAGAGATCTTTTACTAGATAACATAAAGAAAACAATTGATGTCTTAAATCATTTGGAGTCATGTAGTAATTATTTTCTAAATGTATGGGTTGCTTATAGAATTTTGTTAACTATATCACTTACCGTCGCATTAGTAGAAAAAAGTTTTTCAAAGTTGAAGTTGATCAAATCTTAGCTTCGATCGACCATATCGTAATAAAGATTAAATAAATTAGCTATGTTATCTATTGAAATTTTTTTGGTATAAAAACTTGATTATGAAGACTTAATTAATGATTTTACAAGTAAAAATCAGAGAAAACTAGCTTTTCAGTAGTTTTTAATTTTTGTAATTGAATTTTAATAAATTAATTAGTTAATGTGAAATAAATATTTGATTATGTAAAAGTAGATAAGAAATTTAAATTTAATTTTCGATCAAATAATAAAATAATATCAATTTTATATGTTTTTATTCTTTTATTGGTAGAGAGTACAGCTTAAAAACTCGCATAAGATCCCAAAACTTAAGACCGTCCTAATAAGAAGATTATTATTAAAAAAGGAGAACAACATACCTATAATTTTAGTTAAGGTCTTTTATTTTTAATTTTTAGTTTTTTTTAAGTCACTTGTCTTGCATTTGTGATTCTATTAAATACTTTATATTTGATTTTAAATTTACTTTTGTTACACAACTTATATTTGTTGACTAATATTTCGATATACATACACTATCAAGTACATCAACATTTCGGCATCAACATCCGTTGACTGTTAGCTTACCGACGTAAATGAAGAAGGGTACATAGCTGTTATGGTACACAAAACCTTAGTTGATCAGTGCCTTGGGGGCAGGCTCACGGCCAGTTTGGATTGTTACTGTGGACGGACGAGGTTGGCAATGACATATAATGAATGATACGAGAATCAAAACAAAATTAATAACTACAAAAACAGTAGGTCGGCTGCCTTACGTCAACGTCACTCTGTAATTTCCTTTACTATTTTATTTCACAGTCTTTATTTTTTAATTCCTGATTGTGGAAGCTCAATTTCTCGTAATGTCAGCTTCAAGGTAATTATAAATAAACAGAAGATCATGTATTTTTATTGTTTCATTTTTTCTCTAAGAAAAACTTTTAATTCTATTTCTAATATATTTATGGATTTGAGCTATTATAATTCGGAAATAACCAAGAGAACAGAGTTATTCTTGTATTAGCATTTGGGTGGTCATTAATGAATGAGATTCCCTTTCGCATGCACACAACAACTTTAATTTCTAACCAAAGAAGATTAGCAATATTGGTTGTGCTTTGCTTGTCAGCAGCATTAGTTCCACTTCTTGGTAGTATCATTGAGAATGTGAGAATCATATCCGTTATTGTTCTACAATTTTAATAATTCATATAAATAATATCCATAGACAATGAAATGAGATTAGTTACAAAAGATAAGTGATAGGGAGAGAGAGAGATAGCTCTTATCTAGAATTCAATCTGTTCTGCCAACGCTTGTTCACTGTCTACTGATTGTACATGGCCTTGTCTTTTTTCTTGAGTTGAGCCCACGGATTATCAATAACAATTAACAAATTACAATTTCTTCTACGACTACATAACCACCACGTCTATTAAATATTTCTTATTATTATTTTAAATACTGACTATTTCTCATCTTCTCTCCATACACAAAGCCTAGCTAAAAGCTTAAATCTCTCCTTTTGCCATCTACGCTGAAACAGTAAAAAAAAATCCATGAGAGAAGTAGCAAGTACCTACATAGAACCACCACCACCGTCTCCTCATCCGCCAAAATCGAACCTACCCATGTTGTACTACGGCCTTCTTGTTGTAGGCACAGCTGCAATCGTGCTTGTAATATATAATCTCATCATCATCAAGTGGTGCACGCGTCGCCAAACCCAGCAAGGGCAGAGACCAAATGGCTTTGTGGAAGCAACAACAGCAGCAAACCAGAGTTTTGAGAATATGAATAGAAACTTCTTGTCGAGTTTCAAGTACAAGAAGGAAATGAATATTAAAGGAGGAGAACAAGAGCAAGGTTGTGAGTATTATGAATGTCCAGTATGTTTATCAGTATTCGAAGAAGGAGAAGAAGTGAGGCAACTACCAAGATGCAAGCACTCATTTCATGCTCCTTGTATAGATATGTGGCTCTATTCTCATTTCGATTGCCCACTTTGCCGTGCGCCAGTTGATGTTACCAGGTACCATAGGCACATGCATATGAACTCGAGGCATTCACAGGAGAATTCCAGGGAAAATTTGCTGGAAGGTTCTTCAACTTATTAATTTTTTTTTTTTTTTCTTAATGTTTTGGCGTTGTTGGTGTGACGATGATAACAAAGACAGATTGGATCAGTGGATGGTATAGATTTATTTTATGTTGAAGCTGGGCCAGACATGTTGGTTTAGTTTGTGTATAAATGTCAAAATTTTTGGTATACAACTTGTTCTTGTCGAAAAATCTTACCGTTAATGATACAAGTGGATCAAAATGGACGATGATTTGTGTAGTTCTCCTGTAACTCTTCCTCATAACATTTGCCTTCAAGTTTTTCTGTTCATTTGACACCAAAAACATGAAAAGAAAGTTGGTGCATACTGCAGAAGCAGACATACAATTGCTTATGGCAGGGAGGGTGATAAGGTTTAATGAGATTTTTTAAATTAATCCAAACTTTTGGATTTAAATTTACAAATACTATTATTTTAAATTATTATAATGGATTAACTCATTTATTATTTAATATATTGTTAAAAAATTAATTATATTTATTATATTTTAAAAGATATTTAATTATATTTAAAATAAAATTTATTTACATTTAAATACATTGTACAAATAAATATTATAAAAATATATATGTTAAACAGGTATGATTGCAGCTAGTTCAATAATCATATCATATTAAAATTTTAATTTTTAATATGATTATTAAATAAATTAAAAATTATTCTTTATTTGACGAGCATATAATATGACAGGAATACGCTACTATAATTCAAAACCACGCTACACTAATTAACTAACTAATTAACTAATTATATATATATATATATATATGATATTTTAGACCAAAAGAATCTTTGCAAGTCAAGGATGTAATCATTTAATTTGATAATTTCCTTTAAATCACATTAATGTGATTGATTACTACCCTTTAGGTCACTGGCCTGGCACTACCTAATTTGCACTGAGCCAGACTCGGTCCGATTCATTATCTGGCAAGGCCCGCCTCCGGCCCAACCAGAAAATACAAAAATTAATCGAGGACACGTGTGATTCTATTTTTAAAAACATTATTTCATTTTTAACTTCGTGTTTCATTCCATGTTTTCAACAGTGTAACCTTGAAAGGAAACAGACAGCACTTTTATTTAAAAACTCGGAATGCAGAACTAAGGCAGCCCAAAAAAATTCAAACTTCCTTTAGAACTGTAGTACTGAAAGCATAGTGAGTGAAATATTTGAAAGCAACAAATTTACTAAAGCTTTCCCCTTCGTATTGTATCAGCTCAGTCCTATAGCTAATCCAATCGCGCCGACTCTTTTAAGTAATTTTTGCAAATGAATTACTGAAAGGGAATATTATTAAAATATCAGTTTCTCAAACCCAAGTTGATAAACTCTTGCAGAATTTTCACAAATATTACATCGTCAAAAGAACTCTGACTTCTCTTATAGTAGAGCTGATGTCCATACTATACTATACAATACATTAAAACAAATATCACATTCTTCTCAAATTGTCTAACCTTGCTTGTAATTCGCTATCTATACCACCGTCATCGTTTCCTGTAGCTTCTGCTTGTGCAACCTTACCCTTTATAGCTGGTGTGGCAACAGCAGATGATGGTGCACTCACAAGCTGAAAATTAAATTTTCAAAAAATAAGAATCAATATTATTATAACTCAACCAATTAATTAATTTCAAAGCCTTAATCGATGTAAAAGCATGTTAATACCTCTTGATTGATGTCAATTCCAATCTCATCAAGAACCTGGTTCACCAGCTCTTCTGTTTCTTCCTCTTCCTCATCCCCTTCCAAAGCATCATCAATTGCATCTCCCATGACCTCAGTCACCATTTCCATCTTCTCATTCTGCCTCTCAAATTCTTGCATAATTTTCTGGAGTGCTGGCAAGTTCATCTGCCTATTCATCTGGCCCATTGCCTTTGTCACACCTTTCATTGCCTCTCCCATTGCTTGTGTCGATTTCAGTGTCTAATCATCAACCCAAAAAATAAAATTCAACTTTATTATATGATGGGACAATGGAAAAAAGTTTAATAAGGTAACAAATTTAGCATACAACAATCTTAGGACTCAAAAGAAACTGAAACATGCAGTTTAATTAATCAGAATCATGTTTATACCTGCCAAGAGTGCTTCTGGAATTCTTAGCTAGTCAATATTTTTCTTAAAATGGTTTAACATATAAGAAACTTCAGATGAGATTTATATGTGACTCCATTTGTCTTCCTCTTTCAAATTCTCAATTTGAGTATTTTCACTATTTGAGGTATTCATTTGCTATGAAATACATGAAAATATAGAGAATAAAAGCGAAGTAATTTTTAAAATAATAGATCAGGACTCAGGTCAAAAGAGAAACGAAAACAATTGAAGTAATTTAAATAACCATAATATATGACATAGCAAGGAAATAAAATAACCAAATGGATCAAAATACTAAATTGCCATTATATGACATTGTGTGTTAAATAACATAGAAAAATATAATGTCAATTTGCCCAAAAGAATCAAGAACAGGAAATCCACAATACCAGATTGCTGCATAGAAATTCTCAAACATAAGTAACCAAATAATTTCTGTTGTCAAGCATGGACCTATTCTAGTTTCAAGCCTGAGTACTTTATCATACTAAGAATAATGACCCTAAAATCACCTAAATGTCTTTACAGAGCATCCTAATTGCTTTCAAAAAGGTTAGTTGAATAGTTACTCAAATTTGTAGTCTAGCATTTTGACAACAACATAAAGCAAATTTATACTTTTTTGACCTCAGGAAAAGGTTGAATTAATAAGCAATTTTGCATTTACAAAATAACCACTCAACTGTTTTTAACTTCCACTACAATAAACTGCTCGTTTCAAGTTTCCCAAACAGCAAGCTAATATGTTAGTAAATACAGCTACTTCCATCTATATTTTAAGCAAGATTATTGTTATTTCCTTCACTGAATTTTTTTTTTCAATACCCAAAAATTTCTCAACCTTTCTATGTTCACCGAGTGCTAAACTGGGGACTACAGCCGGACCCTACAACCTTGATAATCAAGAAAATCATTGGATATAAATATCCCAAGTAGGTGGCCCCCACGGAGTTTGAACCCTTGACCTCTTGGTATCCAAAGGTATTTTATCACTCAACCCAATCCATTGGATTTTATTTTCTTCAAAACAGCACAGCAATGTATTCAAAAGAACTAAGTAACTGCACCAGGTCCATCGTCATTTATAAGGGAAAATTTTAAATAGATGTCTTTCTTATAAATGAAAATGCATAAATAACAGAAAGCAAATATACCTGAATTCTAAGAGATACACCCTGGAGTTGCGACTTAAGCTTATAAAATTTTTCAATCTGATGTCGTGTTCTAATAAGGTCTTTTGCCATCACCTTCACGGCTCCCTGGAAAATCAAAATATATTCATGTCAGGTGGCCATCAATGCTAGACTCAGTAGTCACTGTATATACATCATGTCAATTAACTTTATAAACTCAGTAGCCAAGATTTGTGAGGAAAAAATTACTATAATTCATTCACAAACCAAGAACAAGAACTCTAACTAGCAAATTACAGGCCAAATTCTTCTTAATAGTATTAGATGTTAAACAAAATGGAAAAACAGTAACTGAACAACAATCAGAATGCATAGGAGAGTCCAGACAAAAATCATGAGCATCAGCAATAACTGGTAAGAAATTCTTGTGCATTAAATGACATTGTAGATTTGAAAATAAAGCACAAGGCTTCGAGTATATTGACCAGAGTTCTTAATGTTTATTAACATTGAAACAACAAGCATACAACTAATCTAATCATTTCATTTTTACCATACTAATCAGTGACCATGTTGCAGGACATGGGAAGTGCCAAAGAAAAATTATCATATGTTCTACTGACCAGATACAAGTACAACAAAGAGAAAAACAGCTCATGAAACAATATGCCAACATTATAACCCGAAACACAATGTTCCAAAAGGTTTTGTTTGATGTAAACAAAATTTAAAAATGAGAAAAATTCTTAAACCCAGTGAAAGAGACTACATAAATTAGCTACAATACAGCAATTGGTAAAATATTATAACATCAATGCACTGATAGTTCATTGTTGAGCAATCAAACACTGAGCTTTGACATTCGTCAAGAAAACATATATACAATGAATAAAGCAAAAAGGGTATAATAGTAATAATAAAAAGAATACCATCTGGCCTTGCTTGGCACTTTTCTTTATTTCAGTAATAAGTTTCTTCTCCTGCGTTTGTAGACCTTGTCTCTCCCTCTCAATTTCTCTGATAGACTTATCCAGCATCCTCTTATTTTCCCGCAGAAGTTCTAAAACCCACAATCGTCAATGACTTTAGACGACATACAATACAAATGTCTTCGTTTCCAATTAACAATAATTAACCAATTGAATTGAAAGATTCTCCACTTCAATACCAAATTCAACACATCAACAACAAAAGAAATTAAAATTAATTGTAAACAAACGAACCTGCGGGGGTTTTCTTCTTGCCGAAGAGGAAACTCATGATGATCAAACACCCAAAGAACTAAGAAACAGACTTCGATTTAGGTTCCGATCCGATCTGAACGTGTATGCTTTTTGTCTTGTCCAATTCAACGAAATAGAACACAATAGAGATTGCTTTGCTTATTCAAGATATTGAATTGCTCTTCCAATTCCAATAAAGTTCCTTACGCGGTTAAGGAAATGGAATCATCGTGGAACTGCAACCATCCGATTTAATTTACACGTCGATATGATATTCATCTATATTGGTAGGTAGGGCCCATTTGATTTATTCGTACGTTTTCCCTGTGTTTATCTGGTGAACTTGGAGTACTATAATATATACTCTGGCCCATTAGATGCTTCATAAGTTTCGGCCCATTTAAGATCACCTCCAAAGCACAGCACCCAAACGTCTTGAGAAAGTATTTTTTTTTTTCAATTAATATTTTATAACTTATTTCTTTTCAAATGACATTAATATTTATATTTAATATTTTCGTATTCAAAGATATATTTAGTATTAATATATATTGAAATAGTAATCTAATTCAACTCTTATAATTTATATTGTTATAAATTTCAATTTAAAAATAACTGTTTTGTAGATGGTCAAGAGGTCTTGATCTTTGAGTAGACCTTAGAACACCTAGGAGAGAGTGAAAGGGGTTTTATAAAAATGGAAGATATAAAACAATAATAAATTAAAACACATAAAACTTCATTGACAAAAATTTATAAGTAAAAACGAAAACAAAAAATAAATTCAAGAGCAATAAAGTGAAAGTCAAAAATAAAAATAAAAATTTGTTATTAAAGGAAAACTTTATAAAGAATTCTTTATAAAATAAAAACTCTATATGCTAATACAGAAACCACCAAAATATTCCACTCATAAAAAATAAATAAATAAAAACTTACAATTAGTAATTTAGTAAAAAAAATTTTGATACTCAAATTTGACTATCTTGATAAATAACCCACTTCAAGTAGTTACGTTCTCAGAACTCTGAATTCTTTTTTTGTCAATAAAATCCTTTAACAGCACATTCACATGGCTAAAATTCCAACCACTAACAATAATAAGAACTCTGAAGGTTTTTAAATTGGATTTGGTATAATTTTGAACGATACGTTCACACGACTAAAACTCCACCCACTAGTATAAAGTAGAACTTTAAAAGCTTATTAGTTGGACTTAGTGTAAGGACAATGATGATATTTATCAAGATAACATACAAATGGAAAATCTCATTTTCAAAGGAATTAGCTCATTTTCTCTTGAGAACGAGGCAATGATATGTTATGATAAGCCTTAATAACTTTCTAGAGTAAAAAAAAAATATATTTTATAAAAGTATAGTTGTAAAAAAGGTGTGTTGAAAAATTTAGGTCTCAGGCTTATTTACGAACGTTCGCTAAAGCAATAAGTTGGTGTTATTTTAGCATATAAACCAATGTAATGTTCTATTGAGATTATATTTGGTGCTAGGTTGACAAACAATCAAATGTAATGTACTCTAGGGCAGTTACCTGGCACTAGATTGGCAGATGCATTATGTCAAACTTCAATAAGAACACTTCACGTTTTTGTTTGAGCCAATGCATGGAGCTATCTTGGCAAAATCTTTGTTTGCTTAAAAACTAATTCATACTTAACCATTTTAACATAGAATGAACCAACATAAAATTTGAATCTAACAAACTCCCTCTTTAACCATTTCATGACAAAAACTCAACATCTAACACTAACATAAGTACAGTCAATAAAACAAATTTCGACAACCACCAAAACAAAGTTTTGGTGATTGCCGAAACCCTAAAAACTACTATAGACCATGTAGCTTCAAAGAGTGCAAAATAGTACTTGTACCTAAAATAAAACTCATAATATCAAGTGACTCATGGGGTAATCAAATAGTTCCGAAATCATAGTAGATTATCATCATCCAACAAAAAAAAAATTGTATTTAGAGTACATAAACATAACAAACATAACAAGAAACATAACAAAAGCTAAGCTTGCTAGGCTTCCCATAATTCCCGTATGTCTACTCTTTTTTGTTACTGAAAAACAAAGGGATTAAGTAAAATCATCCGAGTCAACATCGAGGACCATGGTGGCTTTGTCAGAAGTATCCACGCTTGTAAAATAAAATAACAAAAACTTTAAGCCAACCAACAAAGGACAAAGAGAAACAATCCAATCAAGGATAAAGAAAAACCAACAACCTATTGAAAAGACTAAAAATGATCATTCCACATAAGAAGTGCATGAAAACATAGAGTAAAACTCAAATAAAGTAAACACCAACACTCAAGTAAATAATATACATAAAAACAAATCATTTGTGGTGAGTTTTATCTTTAACAAGTATGGTACAGAGTGAGTCAAGTACAACTAATTCACATGCGTGAAGTGATAACTAATAATGAATACATGGCTTAAGAATAAGAGAATAAGAGTGAGGCAAAGCTATATGAAACCATCAATTGAACAAGTATAGCATGGTAAGAGAAAATCATACCCAACACCACTAAGACATGAGAAAGATGAAAATGAGCTTGAAAGTGGAAATTGAAGATGAAATTAGCCAAACCCTTTGCTATTCTTTCTCTTGGCCAAGAGGAAAATAAAACCCAATTTTTCAAGAATATATACAATGAACCTTGAGATCATGACTCATTCAGTGTACCGTCATTAAGAATTCCTTCTCATTCCCACACTGCACATTAGCCAATGATTTTTTGAGTCATATCTCTATCATTCACATAGAATATACTCCTATATTGTATTAAAGGTGACAAATCTTTTATTAAATATTCACCTATCTCTATGAGTGTCATTCCGTATGTAATAATTAGTCGTAATGAACCTAATGACCCAGTTACAAGTTGTGAACACGAGTTGGACGGGTCAAAATGAAATGAACCGAGAGTTTGGCCTACCTAAAATTGACCGGTCAATAAGATTGTTGATTCGATTAATCAAATCGACAGATCAGACCGATTTGACCTATTAAGACATAAAAAAATTTTAAAATTAATAAACTGACAAGTCTAAATCGGTTCAAAATTGAACTGAAAATAGCTCGGCCTTGTAGGATTCATCTCTAATCCACATTTTATGAACCGTGATCTAACCGGACTTATTATACTTCTAAACTTGAATTTAAACTGAGATAACGCTCTCAACTTTCTCTGAACTGATCCGAACTCGTCTGGTTGAGTTCGTAGTCCCTCCTAAATTTATAAAGAGGGAGAGAGAGATGCACGTCGTATGACAAATACAGTAAGCGCGTGGGAGAAGTTAATGATATTAAATGTCTTGAAACCAAGAAAAGGGGGAGAGAGAGAGAGAGAGAGAGAGAGAGAGAGAGAGAGAGAGAGAGAGATGCACGTCGTATGACAAATACAGTAAGCGCGTGGGAGAAGTTAATATCAAATGTCTTGGAACCAAGAAAAAAGGGGTCCCTTTCGCTGCCAACTCATTTTCTTTTTAACGTTGGATATTCTAAACCACGCGAGAAAAAGACGTCTGAGATTCACCTTTCTTACATTCATTTATAAATTTTAATAATGAAAGTTACTGTGATATTATTTATATTTTTAATATTACTTAAAAAAAAAAAAGAAAGGGCTTTTAAATGAGTAGCCACGTGCGCATGCGGGACATGTTTTTAAATAGCATGTACAGTGGAGTATAAACGGGCCAGTTGGTCCTGTCTCTAAACATTTACTAATGCGCGCGCACCTTCTTAAATAAATGAAAGGACTTTTATTGTTTAACGAACACTCTCTCTCTCTCTCTCTCTCTCTCTCTCTCTCTCTTTTAATAACTTGCTTAATAATTATTCAACAAAAAGAAAATCAAAATCGTTTAAAAAGCTAACGAGTTCAATAAATTCTCTTACTCAATTAGGATTCCTACAAAATGGGCCCAGAAGCCCATGTCAATTTAGACAACAGAGCCTCGTCCTATTATTTAATGTTCTTCTTTTTGGTCTGTAGCAGAGTTCAACTTAATAGACGTCCCTGGTGGTGGCCAAGATTATTAATGAGTAATTAATTGCTGACTGGTCAAATTTTTTTAACACTCATGATATTTTAAATCAAGCATTTGTTGAGACTAATTTTTTCATTTATTAAGTTGTAACGCAGATGAAATTTTTTTATTAGAATTTTAATTTTAAAATATATATATATATATTACTTTTTATATTTAGAAGAATTGGAACTCATCTCTCTTATGTTAAAATTTCTATTAAATTAAATTAATTTATTATTATATTTTATTATGATGTAGAGGTAGTATCTTATGTTTATAAAATTTACAGAGAGGATATTTAATTTATTTGTAATAAGTATTGATATGGTCTTATATAATCATTAAACTTGTAATATAATGATTTACTTGGTTGATATGTGTTCTACTTTTAGAGTACAACATTAATTTGAACTAAAAAAAAAATAGTGTTAAGTAATTTTAATTAATTAAGAACGTTGGTTCCGAATTATAGATGTTACTGTCCTATGGAAAATTCATCAAAACATTTGGCATGTTAATACTGCATGTCACGCTGGCATTTGATGGTTACTTATGTTATTATGGAGCTAGTTACATACATGTCGACTTAGTAATTTAAGATATATTGTATGCACTTCGAGTCGACTCCTTAGACTATTGTCTGTCAACTCGGCTTTCTGTTTATAATTGCATAGTTGAAATTTTGTCTGGTAAGTATTCTCATTGAATCGCAAAATAAGGGGTCTGACTCGTACGAGTACCACAATAATGAAGCATTCTTAAAAGGAAGGAAGCGCTAAGTATTCTCCCTAAAGTATAAAATAAGCATTGCTTCATAATATCTTGTATATTGACCCAACACTTTCAAGGACCCATCATCGTTCACATTAAATACGTAAGAGGGACAACCGATAGATAAAATGTTATTTATGTGAGATATGTGTCGCCATAGTAATTGAAAATTTTGTTTTAGTAAAAATTTAGTAATTTTAATTAATTTGATCAATTAATTAAAATAATTAACTATATAACAAGTAAATAAAAGAGATAAACAAATTTAATATGATTCTGATTTCTTAATTTTATGTTCACTCACGGGACTATGCTAAAAAAAATCTATTAAAAAATAAATTATTACAAAAATTAATAGACTTATTTAAAATAAAGACTCTCACATATTATTATCGTCAGTGTATTAATATTTTTTTATGGCCTTATTTAGCGAGATTTTCTCCCTTTGACATGTCAAAATTCCTTCAACAAATTCAGTAAGATCCCATTACTTGATGTTATTGAACTCTCGAAAAATATCTTCTTTGTTTCTCAAATAATAATATAAAGAATGTCTTAACAATACTGAAGAAAATTAATTTCTAAATATATCAAAATAAAAATTATAGACTCATAATTTTTACAAAGTTATTTTTACATTAAAGCACTGTTGGTATAAAATTAACACTTAAATAAGTAATAGATCTCAACACGTTTTATCTTCTAAGTGTACAAATCAGCGAAATATAGTACAATAAGTAAGGATTAAACTTGTAGAGACTGTATTAAATACTATCTTAAAAAATAGAATAAAAACTAACACAAATTTTTTTTAAATTGAATAAAATATTCTACGAAAAGTTTAAAATAATTAGACACTAAAAAATAAATTGAATGAAAAATTAAGATAAGAAACGAAAATTATAATTTGACGAGATTACGAAATCAATGAGAAAAAATAGTTAAGACAAGCAATCCATCACTAGACAATCATATATTAATTTAATCGTATTAAATCTAAAAAATTATTGATAAAGATATTTATAACATACTCAAAACTAGTGGTGTATGTATATTTGATTCTCCTAATATATATAATATACATAGTGTGTACCTAAATTTACAAGTGAGAACCTATTAAAAATTAAAAAATATAATATCACAAAGACCCTAAAATATGGTGTATATACTATGTATCCCATAAATCAGTTCAAATGAATAATTTCTTAAACTATTCACTTGTTACAAATTGACAACACGACGATATAATGGTCTGCATGCAATTATAACTAAAATAATTTAAAATGTCATTTTAAAGTGATCAAGTTCAAAACTTTCCAATAAAGTTTCAATTAAAGCAGTAAATGTAACGTCCGTAATTTTGAAAATTTGTAATTGTAGCATCTGCAATATATAGAAAATTTAATCAAATAATTTGATATTATTTGATTAATTAAAATTTCATGTAACTTATAATTTTTAGGTAAATAATTGAATTTTAGACTCAAAATAGTGTCATTTTTTTAGGTCCAAAATTAATATTATAAAGTTGAGTTATAAGTGAATTTTAGATTAAGAAAATAGTGTTTAGATTGATTTTAGACTTAATTGTAAATATTTTGAAACATTAAAGGTTATTTTAGAAATTTTTTTAAAAATAACTAAAATGAAAGTTTTACAAAATTTTAAACTATTTTTATAATAATAAAAAGAACAAGGGGTTTAATTAATATTTTATATTTCACATCTCCATTACAGTAGCCTCTGTTCTTCAACCAAAAGCTTTCTTTTCCTTTCTTTCTCAAATTCCGGCTTAATTCATTCGAATTCAAGTATTTTTTCTTTTAAATTTCAATTACGGGTAAGCTTAATGATTCATTAGAAGCTTAATTTTTAGATTTGGGGCATGAAATTGAATTTGAGTTACTATTCGCATAAGAAATTTATCATTGATTTTATTTAGGAAATGTTAAATTTGGTTAAATTGGAATAGAAAACATAGTGTTAGATTGATTTGGCATTGATTGAGATGTTTGTGAGAAAGAATTTGTGTATTTTTCTCTCAAACAAACAATAATTTTGAAGGTGCTACAATGTTTTTGAATATTGCTATAGTAACTTTAATCTGCACAGTAACTGTTTACACAGTAAATCCGATATGAACAGTGCTTAGCTACAGTATCCAGTATGAACAATATTATACTACAGTAATTCCAGTGTAAACAGTGTTTTGATATAGTATTTAAATAAAAACCGTATATGTTTACTTAAGCAAAAATATATAAATTTAGGGCAGTCGGAAACATGAATTAGCCAAAATTAGTAATAGAAATAGTTGTTGAAAATAGGATAAAGGACTTAGTTAGTTAAATTTTGCGATAAGGGTAAAACTAAAGAAATTTTGACATTAATTGCATGAATATCGTATCTAAAATATTTACATTGTTTTATTGAATAGTAGAAAATATGATTTATATATTTGTGGTATTAGG
>JAXCLQ010013466.1:5622-15653 GCA_035584115.1 Cedrela odorata
TGTTGTCAGTGGAATAATATGTTGCTGCTAGTGTTTGTCTTCATTGTTTTAGATGAGTTTTGGACAATTAGGCAAATCTGAATTCAGTTTCTTGTATGCATCCATATACATGAAGCTGTATACAGTAACAGTTGCCTTTGCAACCAATAAAATATGTAATTTCTTGTCTTTGCTTGACTCTCTTATTAATTAAATAAGAATCGTATAGACAAAATCAAGCTCTTTAAACAAGAATCGTCGTTCTGGTCCTTCTTATGACAGAAATCTAAATATAACAGAACTAAAAAAGGAAAGAGTAATTGTTATAGTTTTGACCTTATTTTGCACTAATCATTTTATATGTTCTGAAGACTGCTCAAGTAAACTAAAATCTATATATGAACTATACCTGCAGGGGATCCCATATAATTTGATCATACGAAAAACTATGGGGGCAATTTGTTATTAAAAACTCCTACTTCCTCGTAAAATTTCAAGATTAGTATTGATTCAACCTCAAGTTTGTTTAGTTCATAACATACTTGTGGAATATTATTGATTTTGCCTGCTTAGTAGATCTTGATCAACCTGTTCCAATGCTTAGCCATCTTACCTCAGCTCAGTTGTTATGATGCATGTTCCATTCGTTTTTCTTTTTTAAATTTCGTAACTATTAAAAGAAACAACATAACTTTCGGACAAAATTGATAGAGTGAGTTATATTAGCTAAAAAGGCAAGGGGAAAAATGAAAGAACTCAGAAGTTTAAAGGAATTTAGTAAATTACTAATTATAGAAGCTGACTGTGTATACCTCAATTTAGAGATACACGATTACACAAAAACAAATACAGAGAAAGCTGCTAACAACGATCTTAGATTCTTACCTAGTTCTCCGTTACTAGCATTTGTTCTGTTTTATTAATTCATTCCTTAAATTTATTTCGACATTTATAAATCATGTCCCTCAGTTGATAATTATTACATGAATTCAAGGTTAGTGCTAGAATTACGGTTTAATCAACTTTCGGTTCTTGAGAGAAAAAGATGGCAATGGCGTCGTTGTGAACGACCAATCAAGAACCTGATGGCTTTCTGATAAGGCCCCTGTAGCGGCTGTAAAGCCAACATAGACGGAGCTTGGAACTGTTTCTGACATGATAATAGGTTTTTCGATAAATCTCTGTAGTGGGTATCCGAAATATGCCACAGAAACATACAACATCTTCGTCCATCCATCATAATCAATTTGAACCTTGATCAATCTTCCACTCTTGAGGTCAATGCCAGTGCTGTTGAGACTCTTAGCTACAACTGATTTTGTTATGCTTGTTGTATCGATGCCAACGTGGTTTCCATCTATATCAAACTCGTTCTTGTAAGTGTCTAGCTCGACTGCTAATTGCGAAACATTGCCACCTACAATTTGCACGATTAGAAATAAGTTTTATAACTGCAACAATGTAACATGAACAAATACATGACACAATTTATAAACACATTAAATATTTTGACAGACATTTACCTGCAACTGACCTATCTATGGCTCCAAGATATGAGCCATAGCTATAGGGTGGTGAAGGTTTGCTGTCAGGTGCAAAAATGAATGTCAACCCATCTGCAGAACCAGATGAATTTACGTACGGAAAGATTCTAATGGTGAAAGTGGTACTGATCATTGCCGGCCATGCAAGCACAGGTTGGCGGTATAATACCCGTCCAACCTTGTTTAGCGGCAGAGATGGTGAGGAGGTTGAATTGCCCGGTAAAGGCTCTGATGTAAGGCTTAAGTATCCATTGTATGCAGTCACTGAGCCCGTGCAGATTAGTCTGCCGATGCTGCAACTTTCACGGTTGAATGAAGAGAAAGAGAAGCTGACAGCGCTTGAACAAGCCTGGTGAAGAAAAATTGAGAGAAGTAGTAGAAGAATCATGGTTGAGACTTGAGATTAAAAGCCACAACTTGAATTAACTTCTGATCAGCTTCATATGTGCTTATATAGGGGTCTTAAGATTTATTTTAATTGAAGTCTAGGGTATTACCCTATTGTTTGTTTCAATTATCAAATCGCGTTAGGCGATAATATAAAGGAACTTTGTGTAACAAAAATCCAATATCACCCTTTCCTTGAAAAACTTTGTGAACAAGGAAACGCGGCTTCTTGTCTTCTTGAGTACTGGGATGTTATAAGAAATTACAATTCAATTCAACTAGCTTGGAAGATATTCTAACATCATATGGAAACATACATATAAACCTAATAAACTTCATGTCTGTAAATGAAGTAATATTACTACATTATAGAATAACGGATTTGGATCCTCTTCTACTTTATTATTATTATTATTAAAAAAAATTAAAAAAAAAAAACAAGAATACTTAGACATTTTACAATTCTTGCAAACGACTCAACTCAAATTTCAACTTCCTTAAAATTCTTGCAATTTTCATAGAAACAAACAAGAAATTAACAAAAATTTAAAAGGAAAAAAAATGGCCCAAAATCAAGATCTAACAATGAGACAAGTAGGCAATGGTTTTAATTGCATATTATTATTATACATCAAAAAGAATTCCATTAATCACATAAGGTTAATTGTTGCTATGGCTGCAATATTTACCCAACAGCTCTTCTTGCGAAGTGAAAACCTTACCCATTATACGTAGCTGTATATCAATGGAGTTTTCTCTAGAGAAGATGCGTGTTTGAGACAGCAATTTATCCGACTAAATTTGTCCAAGGATGATGTTGATCCTTATTAATAGGTATGAAGTTTAGTGAGAATTAGAAGCTTTTACAAATATATTTTTTAAAGGGTTTTCAAGAAGAAGGAGGGGAAGTAATTGTGAGAATTAACTAGTTCAGTAACTCCTTGTGTCTGGAGATAAGAAAATGTGCAATTAAGGCAGTAATATCAATGTATGCCAAGTTACATGAATGAATAATTGTAATTCATTTCCACCATGCCAAACTAATATAATAAAATATATTTTCTCATAATATAAATTTAATTTTTTTTTATGATATTGATTCTTATTTATTATTATTAATCATAAACTTGTATGTGTCTATTAAAAAAAATTTGTTCCCTAAAACATGAACGCAGTTAAATCCATTATCAGCAGGAAGAATCTTCAAAAGAAACAAAATTTCGGATGATCTGATTATACCGAATGCTAAAAGAATGGCTTGACGACATGCTCAATACGTCGACAAAGAAATATATATCGATCACGTATGACATCCCTTGGTTCATTCTACAAGGGAAGTATGTAAAATATATGTTAAATCATGTCAAAATATGGACAAAAGTACAAGAAGCCCTTCCTCTCTTTTGATTTCTGTCATAAGAAGGGTCGGGCTGATTCATTGTTAAAGGGCTTAATTTTGTCTATGTATAATCATTAATTTCTTATTTAATAAGAGCCAAATCAAAGACAAGAACTTGCATATATTCTCAGATGCAAGTCAACTTTCTGGATACAGCTTCATGTATATGCCTACAAGAAACTGAATTTAGATTGCCTAATTATTTATAACTTCTCTAAAAACAAAATTGTTATCTCTCAATTGAACAAACACTAGCAACAACATAACATTCCATTGACAATAGAGTTTATATATACATTCAATTGAGAATGGCCTTATTTTTATGTTGTGGTTCTTATGCAACCATGTTTTTTCTTTTGTTTCTCTCTACCTTCCTAATCCAAGCTTCCTCAAGCTCTATCGTCCAGCCTATCCCTATAACGTTCAACCATTTCAGTCCTGAAAGCTGCAACAACGGAACTCTTCTTTGCATGGGCACAGCGACTGCAGGTAATGGATACTTAAGCCTGACTCCGGAGCCAGAACAAGCCAATTTAACTTCGTCGCCGTCTCTGCTGCTTAACAAGGTCGGTCGGGTTCTATTCCACCTACCAGTGCTTGCATGGCCGGCCATGTTTACTACCACCTTCACTGTCAGGATTTCCACCATTCTGAATACAACCGGTTCTGGAGATGGCATGGCCTTTATCATGGCACAGGAAAATAAACCTTCACCACCTCACAGCTATGGCTCCTATCTAGGCATCATGGATAAATCCACCCAAGGTAAATATTTTAATGTGTTTGCATTGTTGTACATTGATATGTGTTACCAGATTATCAGAAGTAAAAAAACATAGGAATTATAATTGATTTCTACTGTGTGCAAGCTGCAGATGGAGTTGTTCGTCAACTAGCAGTCGAGCTAGATACTTACATGAATGAGTTTATAGATCCAGACGGAAACCATATTGGTGTCGACACAACAAGCATGGCAAACCCAGTTGCAGCAAAGAGTCTTAACGGCACTGGCGTTGATCTCAAAAGTGGAAGAAATATTACTGTCAAAATTGATTACGACGGAGCAAAGCAGATGCTCCGTGCATACATAGCATACGCTGGGCAACCATTAGTGAGCATTCTCAATCAATCCATTATCATGTCAGAAACGGTTCCAAACTCCGTTTACGTGGGTTTTACAGCTTCTACAGGGACTTTACCGGAGAGTCATCAGCTGCTTAGTTGGGTTTTTGCATCAATTCCGATCGATTTTGTCGAAAGTGGGCAATCGAAAGAGGATATTAGAAGAACTATTTTGGTTATCGTTGTTCCTATTATGGGATTAATGCTTTTGGGGATGGGCACTTATCCATTTATTCAAAGAACTCTGAAGAGCAAAAAAGAGAAGATTAAGAAGAAAGCAGATATAGAGAAACGGGCAAGGAGTGCAGCAAATGTCCCTAAAATGTTTACCTACAAGCAGCTACAGAAGTCCACTCATAATTTCAGCAAGGAAAATCTGCTGGGAAAGGGTGGATTCGGAAGTGTTTACAAAGGCACCTTATCGAATCCTACAACAATTGTTGCCGTAAAAAAAATTTCAGCAACCTCACATCAAGGTCTGTTCTGCTTTTTAAATCATTTTGGAACAATTATGAATCATATACAATTTAGTATTCAATGATTCACACAGTTTTTTTTTCTCCTTAGGTGAAAGGGAATACTTCGCAGAAATTTGCACTATAGGGCGCCTAAGGCACAAGAATTTGGTGCAACTCCAAGGTTGGTGCCACGAGGGTGAGCATCTTCTCCTAGTGTACGAATACATGGCAAATGGTAGCCTTGATCGTTTCATTGGCAAGAGATTTCTCGATTGGAAAACTAGGTACAAAATCTTAACAGGGTTGGCATCAGCTTTGCTTTATCTCCACGAAGAATGTGACAACCCTGTTGTTCACCGAGATGTTAAGCCAAACAATGTGATGTTGGACTCCGATTACAATGCTCATCTAGGCGACTTCGGGCTCGCAAGATTGCTCCAAAACGACGCCTGTGCCACGACCATGCTTGCCGGAACTCCAGGATATTTGGCCCCAGAAGTAGGCTTCTCAGGAAAGGCCACCCCGGAATCCGATGTCTACAGCTTTGGTATGGTAGTACTTGAAGTCGTTTGCGGAAGAAGATCAAAGGGCATTTTTGAAGAAAACAGTTTAGTGGATTATGTATGGAGTTTATACGGAAGAAATGTATTGCTCGAATGTGTAGACCAACTGTTAGAAGGAAAATTTGAGGAAGAACAAGTGAAGAGGACATTGATTGTTGGGCTTGCATGCTTGCATCCAGACTGTATGCTTCGACCTAAGATAAGGAAAGTGGTACAAATTTTCTTGAACCCGAACGAGCCATTGATGGACTTGCCAGAAACTCGGCCAAATGCTGTTTATGTATCAGTGTCTTCTTCTTCTGCTTCATTCGCTGATTATGGCTCTAGAAGTGCCAACGTCACCGATGAAATAAAGCCGAAAGGGATAGTTTAAGATTCTGGTTCTGGTTATGAGTTGAAAATTCATTGCTGGGGTTTTCTTTATGCTTTTGGGTTAAATTCACCAACTGTATATTGTATATAGGAAAACAAAAACATCATCTGTATTGTTGTTATTCATACAAAATTACATCAGGCATGCACGTACGTTCCAAATTTTCTTTTCTTTTAAAAAAATGAAAAAATTTAATTCAAACTTCGAATAAAAATTTTAGTTGTGTTTGCGAGGAATCGAACCTGTATGTTGCTTGGAAGGCGATTAGACTAATCGTTGGACTACAAAGGCCCAAGTGACAGAATTTACATGGTAATTTATAATTTTTTCGTAAATACGAAAACAACAAAACTTGTGCAACAGAAAAAACAAAGGAGCCGGCTCAGAGGGATTGATTATTGAATGCTGGTAGCGTTGTAGAAGGAACTAACAAAGAGACAGTGACATATACTATCACGAGTCTTACATGACATCAAATGATGACAGTCAACTCCAAATGGCGGAATGAAGTCCAAAACCGCGTTGTTTTAGGAATCAAAACCAAATCACGGGGACTCGGTTTCTTGGACTTTCCTACATGTCTTGTCTTCGATTTTCAACATCATCTTCAATCTCCGATTATCAACCAGGTGACAGTGACACCTCATATTCTTTATCTGCTTTTGACCCATTTCTTATTTTTGCCTTTTCAGTGACTCAGTCGATCTAAGTTCATTATGTGCCTCACTCCACTGCTATTCTGTTCGACGTCAACTGTTTTATAGAAATTTAACAGTTTTTTAAAAAATAAATAAATATATGTATTTGCTTTGAAGTTTTTAATTATGTCATTGTGAGAAAAAAGAAGAAGAAAAGATTTTTTAATTGTTACCTGAAAATTATTCTGAACAAGAGACTGTTTTTCTTATAATAATGATATTATGGTCTTGAAATTTAAATTATGTGACTTCACAGTTACATGACTGTTTGGTTACCGGGAAAATATGGGTTTCATTGTTGAAGTTTTCTTTATTTAGAACCTGATACAGTTCTTTCAGCTAAGCCTTACACTAGTATATAGATAATTGAGTTAGTGTTTTTCTGTCTTTCAAGATAAAGCGAAACAAATTAGATGTCATCTACTACGGTTATACTTCTTTTGATTCTTCAAAGTTATCATTTACTTAAAAGTGATTTTGGATTTCATGAAGCTGCTTTGACTTAAATTGGAAAAAAAAATGTGTTTCATAAACATTGGAAATAAAGCACTTCTGGTATTTTTTTATACAATTTTTGTCATATCAATATATTTTGTGTGTTTATGCCAGAGTTTTCATGTGAATTCAATACCATGTAATGTATCTTCGATTGAATCTTGTCCTGCCTCGCTATATTACTTCCCAAAGACCATGAAAACCATCGAAGAAACAGCCTCTTTATTCAATGTGAAGTCTAATGTAGTTAAGACAACCGTTGACGGTTTCTTGATTGCAATAAATTGCAGCTGCCTACCTGACCATGATGAGTATACTTGGCATATGGACTACACAGTCCAACGTGGCGATACATGGGAGAAGATTTCTTCCAAATTTGGGTCATTTGTTGTGGAAAAACCAGAAAAGGCATTGATTGCATCACGTATTGTAACTTTAGATCTCCTATGTGGTTGTTCCGAGAGTTCTGATGTCCTGACATACAAGATTGAAACAGGCGATACTCTTTTTACAATTTGTTCTCGGTTTAAGGCTGATGTAAAGAAGACTGCCAACTTGAATGGACTAGAAAATGCAGATCTTATCTATGCTGGAGACGTAATTTTTATCCCGAGCCCAGGCAAGAAAAATTTAACTTTCACTTGACTAGTGTTGATGAATGATGCAATCGAAGATATTAACTGGTTCTTCTTTTTTTCTTTTTTGACATGGATTATGGATAGCAGGCCTTCAAAATTTTACCTTGATTGAAGATAAAGGTCCGGCACAAACTTCCTTTTTTCACAAATTGATCGTCATTATTTCCCCTTTTTTGTAACCTTTGAAATATCTTTCAACCTATCAAATTATGCTTTGTGTACCCATTTCATACCTTTCAACATTATAGGCTCTGTTTACATATTGGATAAAATGCAGTGCTATCTCCATGTTAATTCAGAAGAGTATTTCAGGATTGCAATCACTAAAATGAGAAATTGGACCAATGAACAAGAGAGGTGTACTCATTGTATGTGGTATTTTTTAAGTTCATTATTAACCTTTGCAGGTCCTGATGTCAAAATAAGATCAAAATCTCGAATCCCTTTTGTGGTTGGAAGCACTTTAGCTGCTTTTATAATCATACTATTAACAGTTGCACTTGTGTTTTGGAAGCATTATAAGAGGAAGGGAACTCGACGACCAAAAGTCTATTCAAGGAGAATGGATTGCTTGAATTGCTATCTCAATTCATGTCCTTTCCACACAAGTGAGAGTCATTTCCAAATTTAAAAGAATTCTTTTTTTTTTTTTTTGTGCAGATTTGGCCTTAATAGTTAAAGCATGCTGTAGACTATCAGTAATTATCACCTATAAGTTGATTCAAGAGAGATTTCTTTGCAGAATCTGAAGAAAGTGTGGTTTCCTCAATCTGTTTGGATAAAGCAACTGTTTTTCCTTACAATGAAGTTCGTGATGCAACTTCCAATTTTAGAGCATCTTTAAAGATTGGCCAAGGATCTTATGGATCCGTTTACCTTGGAAAATTAAGAGGAATTGTGCGTAAGAGGAGACATTTTCTTATCACTTTTATTTTTACTATTTTGGTACAAACAGTCCTTCAAATTTGTCCTGGCATTTGTTTGATTGATTTCTCTAAATGTAACCACTAATGTTATCTTCTTCTTATATGGATGTAGGATGTAGCAATCAAGCAGATGAAAAACACAAAATCAAGAGAGTTCTTAGCAGAGCTGAATATTCTTTGCAAAGTTCATCATTCAAACTTGGTAGAATTTTCTCTTTTCAATTGAAATAACTTTCCTTATCTGCTCTTCAGATAGTCCCATATTGTTGCTTGTTTAATTTTGTATCCATTCACTTTCTTCTGTCAATGCTATCTTTCCTCTTCCCTGAACTTGTTCCTTTTTCATTCTTTTCCCTTGTAAAATTCAATCAGATTGAGCTTATTGGATATGCAGCTGGTGGAGACTCTCTGTTTCTTGTATATGAATATGCCCAAAATGGTGCATTGAGTGATCATCTGCACAGGCCTGGCATAAGAGGTTTGGATTTACTATCAATTTATATTAGTGCACTCTCAAATAAGTCTCAGCCATACATCATTGACGGCATTTTGGTCTAGAAGAAAAAACGCCACTACGCTTCGTGACAAATTTATTTTACCATGGTTTTGAAATTGTGTGTATCTGTCAGTTTTGTATAAAAAATTTCCTATGGTGAACATTATCATTCACCGAAAGATACCCTTACATTTCCTAGAATGAGTTGAAAGAAGTAGAGAAACATATGCCTAATATTTTAAGTGCTGAGCTTTGATAATCTACAGGTTTTAAGCCCCTTGCTTGGACAACACGTGTTCAGATTGCTCTTGATGCTGCTAAAGGTCTGGAGTATATACATGAACATACAAAACCATATTATGTCCACCGAGATGTGAAGACAAGCAATATTCTCATAGATTCTAATTTCCGTGCAAAGGTGAGTCTTGATGTCATTGATGAAATCATATACTTGGATCTTTTCAATGTGTGAAAGCTTTTGTTTGTTGTAATTAACCATTGTATTTTGCAAAGGAATGAAGCAGTTTTCTCTTGGGTTTGAATTTTTGAGGCATATAATGAGCCACTTTTTGACACCAATGTAGAGAATTCTTAACTTTCTGTCTTGCAGATTGCAGATTTTGGACTGGTAAAATTGCTGGAGCATTCTCCTGAAGTTGCAGCTGCAGCATCTAGAGTAGTAGGCACATTTGGTTATCTTGCTCCTGAGTGAGTTGTTTGGTTCTTGTTAATTTGAGTCCTAAAAGTCAATTTCTCTGTCATCATCTACTGTGATTAAAGCACTCTAAGATAAAGATCATTTATGCCGTTGTTTTCTTAACAAATAGGTACGTACGAGATGGGTGCGTGACTACAAAGAGCGATGTCTTTGCCTTCGGGGTTGTTCTCATGGAACTAATTACTGGCCAACAAGCACTTAGTAGAGATGCAAGTCCTGGAAATGATCAGTACAG
>JAXCLQ010013466.1:15753-38450 GCA_035584115.1 Cedrela odorata
TACACTTGTAACTGTCTGTCTCTATCTCGGTACTGGTTTTAATAAATAGATTACTTTTGTCAATCGAAGCATTTCATTCCATTGCTTTATAGCATGACTGTTGCTTGTTTTCATCGAAATTCAATCTCTAAGCACAACCAGTCTATTTTGTATGGGCTTGGTCCAGGGTCAGCAGTATTGAGCCTGCAAACCCAAAATCCCCTTGCTAGACCCGTTCTGCCAGTAAAACAGCTTTAGATACCTCACTAATATCATCACACCCCTATTGTGAGTAAGGTACATTCCTATCATGCGCTCACCTTGCATGAAAATAGGTGTATCGAAGAACACGAGGGGTACATTTAAGTTTACTCTTATTGAAGTAACGTGGTCCTAACTCCTAAGAGTGTGCGACCAAAATCAAGCCAAAAGAAAAAAATCATACTGCCAAGACAAAAGAGGATGATTAATGAACATAAAGACCGAAGGCTAGGGACCTTAAAAGTGAAGGCCCAAAAGTAAACTTTACAACCAGATGCTGTCAGATGCCGCGGGTAGACAGGATCCTGGAGAAAACTTTTTGTAAGGCATTTGTAGAAGTCACAACTCACAACACAGAATTGTCAAGTGTTAGGTCATCTAACAAAATTTCTATGGTCTAGTTCTATGTGAAACGTTTATTCCGCGGCACAGTCTTAACAGTAGTGATAAGTGTTGCACGGTAGCCTTCTTTGTCACCGACAATTTATCAAACAGGATTAGGTCATCTTCCATAGCTCAAAATTTTCAGATTTAAACCAACATGTCTCTTCGTTATAAAAGCTCTGATACTTGATACCAGAAATTATGACAAAGAAGGACATGGGTTTCTGTTCAGATTTTACAATACCACAGAAATGATCGTATTAGCATCTTGTTTCCGTTTCCAACGGGCACCAAATTTCACAATCTTGACTTTCACTCGTGAATTAATAGACCCAAATGAATATTTAATGAGGAGTAAAATGCTAATTTGATGAAAGTAAGAGCAGATCCTCAAGTCAACAAGCAAAGGAAATAAAGCAAACCCGACTGGTAAGTAATCCGAACAATGACATGCCTCAATTTCCAAGCCAGGTCCATCTCCCATCGTAGAATTCACATTTTGTAGGCCATGTTTGTTTTCTTAATTAAACTTTCACGTTCACTCGTTGAAGACACATAACGTATTGGAGTAAACACAGTGATTGACGTCTTTTGCTTAAGACTTCCCCCACTAGATACTTAATATTTAAATAACTTAAATTAACCAATAAATAATCGAGTTTGTTGCAATAATTCTACTAATAATTTTGGTTTCCATATCTTATATTAGTTGGATTAGACTTCACATGGGTGGGTTGTCCAATTATCCAGCACTTGAATTAAGCACTCGCTCAAGTTCATAATACAGAACTTGTGAAGTGGTAAAAAGAATATGCACCATGTGCCACATGGGCACATACTAATCCCTCACTGGAATTAGTAGAAACTCATTCACAAGTGGGTTATGTGTCAAATTCAGATAAAACTCAAAGCAGAAATGAAAAATGCGTGGAAGGCAATAAAGAAATGGTCAATACATTAAATGGTCCAAAAGGGCTAAAATACATGCAATTTGTTAAGATTCAATTCCATCAAGTCTCCATCTTAGAATTGGTAGAATAGTCATCCATGAAGTGTACATTATTACAAAATGAATTATTCTAATTTCTAAAGCATTGACAAAAGAGGTGGAGACTTAAAGACTTTTATGCATTACATGATCAAATCCATAACTAAGGTTAGGTATTTTAGTGGAATTATTAAATATTTCATTTACCAAACCTTGTATTTTTGTATGATCCTAATGTAGCCTATAGCACATTTTTTATTCAATGAATGTTTCCCCACAGCATCAAATGGGTAATATTCTTCCAAGTCAAACAAAGGCCTCCCCTTAAATATTATTAAGACTATAAAACATCTTATTAATATAAAATCAAAGTGCCTAATTGTGAAAGAAATTCTTTTTTTTTTTAATTTCTTGGGCATATTTTAATATTTAATCTAATTTAAGAAGGAAATTTCAACATATTAAGGGTAAATTAGTGACCCATAAACAAATACTCATTGATTAACTTACTAATTAATTAATTAATTAATTCGAAATGTGAACGTGATAATGGGGTGGGATGGGATGGGGAAGCAAGGGAAGTGAGCGAGTCACGCTTGTCACGTCACGTAGGTTGTCAACAAACGCTTCCAAGAAGCCCACATGATTTTACGATTCTTGTTAACGCGCGTTATCAAAATCCCCAAATCTAAAACCAACCCCCCGGATTTCAATCCGTATTTCAATTTTTTTTATTTTATAGTTCCTTTCACAATTTTATAACATTATTGTCTACAACATTTCTCCTATGTTTTATAATCAAATTTTTAATTTTTATATTAATAGTTAATTTTTACGTTTTATATTTTAAAATTTACGTTAAGGAATATAAGATATACGATATGTATATTAGTAAATCTCTTATATAATTTATAATAATACAGTTTATCGTTTTATATTTAATTTTATACTAATTTTGTAATCCATAATTACAACTTTAGAAGCTAATTAAAATATTTAATTAAGAAAATTTATTGAAATTTGTTAAAAATCCACTTGAAGAAAAAATTATCAAAAATAAAAAAATTATTAATTTAAATTATTCAAAATTAATTGTATTTAAAAAAGAAACAAAGGAGATGAAAGAAACAATAAGAATTCGGCTTTCAATAAATAACTCGTGAAATCAAAATTCCTTAGGAGATAAAAACTCTTATTCACCCAACTCATCCTGTTAGTTTAGTTTGTAGTAATTATTTATTTTACCAAAGCAAGGAAAAGCCCAACCCTACCAAGAACAGGCCCATTCCAATAAACAAACAGAAGGCATCAAATACAAAAACAACCATACTCATAGCTAGTGTTTGTCCAAACAAACGCCAAACTCCCTAAGCTCTCGTCGCTCTCGCTGCCAAAATAAAGCACAGCTTTCACTGAATCTCTCATCTTCCATCTTTCCTTCGCGCGGCGCCCTTAACCTTCACACACTCTCTGCTTATCCTACGCACCCTCCATTATCTGAACAATGGGAAAGGGTGGATCTCTCAGTGACGGCGTCATCAAAAAGATCCTTCTTTCTTACACCTACGTCGCCATATGGATCTTCCTCTCCTTTACCGTCATCGTATACAACAAGTACATCCTCGACAAGAAGATGTACAATTGGCCTTTCCCCATCTCTCTAACCATGATCCACATGTCGTTTTGCGCAACACTCGCGGTTCTCCTCGTCAAAGTCTTCAAATTCGTCGAGCCAGTCAGCATGTCGCGAGATCTTTATCTCTCGTCTGTTGTTCCCATCGGAGCTTTGTATTCTCTTAGCCTTTGGCTCTCGAACTCTGCTTATATTTATCTTTCTGTGTCGTTTATTCAGATGTTGAAGGCGCTGATGCCCGTCGCTGTTTATTCAATCGGGGTTCTTTTTAAGAAAGAGGGTTTCAAGACTGATACTATGGCTAACATGTTGTCAATCTCGTTTGGTGTCGCCATTGCTGCTTATGGTGAGGCCAAATTTGACACATGGGGTGTGATCCTGCAATTGGGTGCGGTTGCTTTTGAGGCTACGAGATTGGTAATGATTCAAATCTTGCTTACGTCTAAAGGAATTACCTTGAATCCTATTACTTCCTTGTATTACGTTGCCCCTTGTTGTTTGGCGTTCTTGGTTGTGCCGTGGATTTTTGTGGAGTTACCGATTTTGAGGGAGACGTCAAGCTTTCATTTTGATTTCGTGATCTTTGGGACTAATTCGCTTTGCGCTTTTGCCTTGAATCTTGCCGTGTTCTTGCTTGTTGGGAAGACGTCTGCTTTGACCATGAATGTGGCTGGTGTGGTCAAAGATTGGTTGTTGATTGCGTTTTCTTGGTCTGTGATTAAGGATACTGTGACTCCGATTAATCTGTTTGGATATGGGCTTGCATTTATGGGTGTTGCATATTACAATCACTCAAAATTGCAGGCATTGAAGGCTAAGGAGGCGCAGAAGAAGGCCACACAGGCCGACGAGGAAGCTGGGAAATTGTTGGAGGAGAGGGACGGTGAAGGAGGAGGATCGGCGAAGAAGAACGAGTCACAGGATTAATTTAAGAGTTAATTTAGGAAGTGCATTAAAAAACAAAAAAAGAAAGTATGAAAATAAGAGTGCACGGGAGTGGATGATGGATGATGAAGAAAAGGGTTTCAAGTTGGGGCAAAAAGAAATTGAGGCTCATTGTATGCATTTTTTAGGGTTCGGTATGTTGCTTTTTAGGTTTCGGTTCAGTTTCATATGCTAGTTATTATGGATGTTTCTTAATAGTATTAGGGATTTGAGATTCATGTCTTGTTGCTTAATTGCCGAATCATGTATCTTAGTAGAGTAAGAATCTCAAATGCCCTGTATCTTTTTGTCGTTGTTTTGTTTTTTCATTTTTAACTAATGTGTCTGTAGGTGCTACTTCTTTCATTGATGGAGTTTTAATGCTTATTTATTCATATATATTTCTTTTGTCTCATGGGATTTATTTTCTATGGTTGAGTTTTTTATGTTTGTGTTGTTGCTGAATCATTTGATGATTTGCATCAGTTCTGAGAACTGTTTAGTTAATTTTGGGTAATGTAAAATTTGCATTAGTTATTGCATATATTGTGATGAAACTAGGTGCTTGAGCTTGCTCTGATTAACCTTCACTGAGGTTTATGTGTTGGAACAATCCATCTCCCGAGTTCTCTTGAAAGCTTTTTATTCGGCAAAGATGCATGTGGAGAGTACAGCTATGGTGCTGTTTAGAGCATATGTGCATGTTTTTATTTGATAATTATTGTCTTTGTTAGCAAACTGAATGGAATTAAAGAGCAGTTTGTTCCATATTATAGCCAACTTCTCACTTATGCAATTCAGGTTGTATGTCACGAGGTACTGACATCCACTATTGTGAACTAAAGCCAAACCTGCTCTCAGTGTAGTCCCGCAAGCCTTCTGTTTCTAACCAGCCATGTCAGTCATGCCATATGATCTTGAATCCAGCTGATCCAGGTTTATCTATAACTCCCGTGCCCTTCTAATTTCAAACCAAGAATCGGTCATCTTCTTTATCATCTGCATTTCTTCACTTCCTTGGGTTCTAGTTTCTGGTTGCAGTTTGTGTGATTGGTTGCCCTTAGCAAATCAGCTGGGTGGTTCAGTGGACAGACTGAATTAGGGAGGTTCCATTTTGAGAACACCTAGAACCTGACACTTGTGGCATTTAGTGATACAACTGTGATTAGTGGCTAGCTAATGTGGTTTTATGACTTATCGATATGATGAAATCTTCCTTGAAGCCATATAAGTGCAAGAAACAGAGCGAGAAAGGGTATTTTAGTACAGGAAGCAGTAAAAATATACTCAGTTGATGTTTTCTTCTCAATTTTGTTCATTATGTATTCCCAGTTGTAACATCAGAGAAACCCCTATAATACTTTGTCTTAATCAAGATATGCTTATTTAACCAGGCTTAGTTTAGAAGCTCAGGCCGGCAGAGAAATTGAACGTCACACCAATGTTAGCTAAAACATAATGTTTCATTCTGATAGTCCTGTTATCTGTTGCATGCCATCTATGAAATTAATGTCAAATTCTCTAATTTAGTTGATTATGTAAGTGAGAGCGGTCCTTATTACTGGAATGGACTGGACCACTATGTTCGTACATACAAGGATTGAATTCAGGCAATTGACCCACCCTGATAAGTTGTTCATGTGTCATGTGTTTCGGCAGATCCGTTAGGAAATGCCTGTCTCCCAAGAGGGACAGGTACTCCCAGGTACAGGCCCCACCATCGGCTATAGAACTTGTACATCTAAACCTGAATACTAGTAATCTTCACTCTCTACTTTCTGTCGTAGTGGGCCTTCCCCCCAACTTCCCCCCACCCTAAACCCCACCCCCCGGCTGAGTGGGGAAACTGAATGACTTCGAGTCCAGTAGTTGTTTTGACCTTCTCTCGTCGCGAGCCTTTCCCCGAATAGGTCGGGCAACAGAATGAGATCAAATCTTGTCGATTGTATGCAAGAAGAGAACGTATTTTCTTTTTGGTGGCGATGACTCATCTGTAAATGAGTTAATTTGTCACTCTCACTAATCAACAAGCTCATCATAAGTTGGATTAAGTTTAATTTTCAAAGCATTTGATGCAGCCCACTTCATCCATGGTGAAGAAAGAATGTGGCTTTCAATCTATAATGGATTGGTGTAGGTGTGGTGATAATATCATTAGAAAAGAAATGCACCCAGTTTCGTTCCATTTCATGCTCCATTAGGTATCTAATCTCCATTATTCAATAATAACAATGAAATTGCTCTTAGTTTGGCTGGTCATTTCTTAGTGGAGGACTCACTTTTTTTTTTATAAAAATATAAAATCAAATTCTCTTTAAACTTAGTGAAAAGGGGATTCAAATTACAAATTTATTATATCACCTAAAAACTTTTACTAATTAAATCCATACCCACTTCTTATTTTTATTTTAATATAAGTAGATTTTGATTATTTGACATTTCTAATGAGCCATAAATCAGTAGTGGTCAGTGCTTTTATGGCCTGGGCACTTGCTACAGTGATAAAAAAAATTAACCCAGAAGTAAGTTACAAGAAGATAACAAAGAACGGAATTGATATCCAAATATAGATGACAGGCTATGAATAAATTAAAATATTACAAACCAAGCTATGTATTTTCTCTCTGTACTTCTAACTTTATGCTCTTTAATCTCAAATCATAGAAGAATCACACCAATGTTGCAAGGCAACAATATTACACAACTTGACCCCTTAATTTAATGTACATACACAATAGACACATCCAGGATCAGAATCTAGTGCTTCTCTTCAGCAGAAGAACTTTTCACTATAATCTCCATCTCTGGAGCCTGCTTAACTCTTTTCCTCTTGTACCATGAAGCACAAACTAGAAATAATCCAAAATTAATGAAGCTTAACGCAGCTATAAGTCCATAGAAACAATCAAGTCTTCCATTGTTTATGTTAGCTCCTACCCAACCTTGTTTACCATTACTTGCAGTTGCAGCCTTTACAATGGAAACTAGAAGGCTGCTGAAAAAGAACCCAAGTGAAAGAGTTGTCAGGAAAAGTCCAGTGCTTATTGTTTTCATTCCTTTGGGTGACTGAGTGATGAAGAAATTTAGCTGACCAGTGTATATAAATCCTTCTCCAGAACCCACCAAGAAAAATTGTGGAATCAAATAGAACGCTGAGATTGGTAGAGTTGTTTTCGTTGCACCATAGGTTTTTGCCACTGATAAACGTTTCACCTCTACTATTGCTGCTGATGCCATTCCTCCTGCTGACAAAAATAGACCTATGGCTATCAACTGCAGACTGGTAAATCCTGTGGCACATATAGAACCAACTATTGTTTTTAGAAACCAAGTGAGTAAATAGTTATGTACTATGCAATGAACTAGTATAAAAACTTTAATGAGGCTTCTGAAGAGATGGCTCTCTTACCTTGCTTTCCTTTCCATCTTTTCCAGAGTGGAATAATGAGTCGATCATAAGATCCCAAGATGATCAATATGGCTGCTACAAAGAAGACAGTGAGAGAACCAGCTGGAATTTGGAAATTTCCAATTGATCTCTTCATGGTGGAACCTTGTTCAACTGAGAATGTAATCATCTGGGCATATGTTGACCAAAATATTATTGTTGTTGCCCAAATTGGAAGTAGTCTAATCACCATCTTCACCTCCTCTATCCTTGTAACTGGACAAAGGTTCCAAGGATTGCAAGCGAAGGAACCATTGTCTCCATAATCACCTTTTGTAACGACTGAGGCCTTGTCCAAGTAACTGTAACATGATCACAAAGAGAAAGAGTTATGAAACAAGCATTTAGTTAACATTATTTAGATCAAATTTTCAATGTTTCAAATATATATCTGATAGAGAAAAGAAATAAAAGAGAACTTCAAAGTTTGTATAATAAAATATTGCTTACAAGAACTGATTTGTATGCTGGATTCTGGACTCCTCAGGGTAATCTTCATATAAGGATGCAGTATGGGAAGGTAATTCAATCTTCCTTTTCTTTATAGCAGCTACAAAAACTTGGCAAATCTGGACTATGGGACTACCCAAGCATTTCTTGTATCTGTATCTTCGAGTTCCTGATAAAAATATCAAGATAGCAATAAACATGGAAATGGAGCAAATTCCATAACCCCAGCTTCGACCAACTTCATCTTGAATGTAAACAAGCACCGTGACAGCCATAAAAGTCCCTGTACTGATGACAAAGAAGAACCTACCGAAGAAGTAGGTCATTTGGGCCTTTTCTTTCTCATCCTTCTCATCAAACTGATCAGTTCCAAAGCCTGAGACACTTGATTTTAGGCCACCAGTCCCCAGTGCAATTAGATACAACGCAATATATAGAACTCCCATTTGAAGACCAGAAGCTCGTTGGCATTTGGTAATGTCATTAGCATTGCAAGGAGGCGGATGCAGCTCTGGCAGTTTTGTTGATATTGCTAATAAGCAAGTTCCCTAGTTCACCATTATCATATCATCAGCCACTTGATTGACTGCAAGCTATTCGGTAGCTATAGCATAAATTATTTGCAAGAACTAGAACACTTACCACTGTCTGGACTGCGGCAAATATTGCAATTGTTCTGTATCTGCCTAAAAATGAGTCAGCAAGGAAGCCGCCTAGTAAACATAGCAGAAAAGAGGTGCCCATGAAGTTTGTAACTATATTGGCGGAACTAGCACTTGAAAGATGCATTGTTCCACCCAAATAAGTCACAAGGTTCACTGCAATTCCCATTGTTGAGAGCCTCTCGCATATTTCAATTCCTGGACAAGCTTTCAAGATTTAGTATACGGAAATGCTTTTGCATATGCATAGTAATAGATGTTTGTGACTGATGTTTGTCACAACTTCTTCATTTTAGAGGAAAACATAAACTGCCAGAGTTGTTCCAGAGTTAATCTGCCACTGCCACGTTAGTAGGAGAGGGCGATGAAAGGGAAGTCAGATAAAAAAGGCAATTTCTTACTCTAACTATGCTTCTCTTGCCACTATTTGGAGGAAAATTCTAGTGTATTTTTATGTTTACATAACTTGAGAGAGAGAGGTTTCTATGATTCTTATCAAAGAAAGACAGGATTAATCAAGTGCAGATTAACTAAATGGTAAAAGAGAGAATGAAGTAAACTTGAGACTCCACTAAATCCCGACGTCCCAAGGCAAAAGTAAAAAAAAAAAAAAAAAAAATGCAGGAGCTGGTTGCAGGCATTGATGCAGAAATATTTTGTCAGATGAACAAGACAACGTTGGCCATTAAAACCATGTGACCAACAGAAAGATGACATATGTTAATAATTAATAGCAGTAATAATTAAACTTAGTTTATTGATTCCAATGGGAATATGTCCTAACTCTAATCTCAAGGGCATGCTCAAGGATCCCAAACTTCTATGTAATCAATATGAATGAAAGAAAGTATCTGGATTTAAACGATCAAGAATATAGATCATTCACCAGGAAATTTCATGCGAGTTGTAGAGTTTTTTTCAGATCAAAGAGTTGCAACTCATGGCATACCTAAGCTAAGAGCAGCAGGAATCCAACCACCAGTTTTAGACCTGTCAGCAGGATTTCCCTTATAATCTACTGCATCAGCAACAGTCCAACTCATCATCTCTCCCTGTTAATTAACATAAAATCATAAGGTGACATTCTCATTGTAAAATGATCGACAAATGGCTATATAATTTGAGATTCTATGAACCAAGCAACTAAGTTACAGAAGCCAGAGAAACAAACCATGTCTCCAAAGTTCAAATGGAGAAGAGCTTCAGCAGAGCTAAGAAGAAATGTACGAAATTTAGCTGTCTTGGGACTCACGGAGCTCTAATTATGTAGGCAATGATACAAGTGATGTCCCCTTAACAGTGACCTCCACAACCATACAGACAAGTCTCCCCTTGTTTGGCATTGTTAGGGATTAGGTTTATCTCATCGTAATATGGGATTTTTTTAGGAATAGTATCATCTTTATTTTATTTTATTTTTACTTTTCTAGCCATTTAAAAGGAAAAAAAAAAAAGTTGGCTATTGTAGCGATGAAGAATCATTAGTACAAATGTATAATATAATATAAACTGTTTATCAATTTCATAAAATCTAATTATGATAGGATTGATTAACTTTGTTGTATAAGCCGTGAATCACATAGACCATTCAATTTTAAGTGGTTTTGCAGCCTTTGTTACCCCACACAAGCAAAAAGCTAACGTCATTTGTATCTTTCTTCTGTTCCTGCGTATGGACAAAAAGCTTTAATCTTTCTTTTTATAGAGCAATAACAGTGACCCATACCTGTGTGAAGATAATCAAGAGCAATATAATCCAAGTTCTCAGGAAAACAATTGATCTTTATTATTAGCTAAATTCTATAGACAATATAATGCTATATGGTCCTTTCTTTGCAAGTTCAAGATTAAAGGCTGTTACATATGCCTGGTGAACTTAGCATGCTATTACATATAGCAGCAGGGAACAAAAAGTGTGTTCATACTAAATAACTATGGAAAGAAAGGAAGCACTATGCAAATGCTAAAAGGAAAATGATAAATAAAGAATGATCAGGAAGCTAAAACAGTAGAATTAAAAATAAAATGCCTATATAAAAGGTATGAATTTAGAGCGAGAGAGAGACTTCAACTACTTTTGACCCAGTTGTAATCATAATAAACAAGTTTAGTGACTAAAGCAATTAGAAGTGGTTGGCCGTTTGTAAAGTGAAAAATCGCTTCACGGGACATAGAAAATTCAAACAACAAGCAACGTGTTTCAATAATTAATTCAACCACCACAACCCACTGACCCCTCCACTACATACATGCAAATGCAGAGCACGAGTTTGTTTACTCCATCTTAACTGAAAATTGCGACGCGTCAGAAACCTTTTACATTTCTTTTTATTGTTATGCATCTCACAGATTTCGTGTGTGTATGTGATTAGAATCTTTGAAACGTGTCACAACTTGGAAGCTTCAACTGAGTGAAAAAGAAGTGGAGGCAAGACAATAGTGCAAAAGTGTAGATACAGTAACTTGGAAACATAAAGCTTTGTATGCATAAAGTGATTATTTAAAAATTCAACCTCACAATAATTGCAATGAAATAATTCACTCTACAAAGTTATTAGAGTCTCTCCACTTTCCAATCTCCCCATTATGATTAATTGAATTGAATTGATTTGAAAACCAGTAAGATTCCTGGAAGGAGCATTTGTTCCTAGTATGGTGGATTGCTTTACCCAAGTTGCATCACAAACAAACAAATACCCAACAGAAAATTGTGTGGTGCATGTATTTGTATACATGTATAGTAAAATATAATATGTATATACACCTGTTAAAGTGATAAGCATTAGAGGATACAACAGTCCACAGTGCAGTTTGCGACCGCAGGTGATGTAAGCCAGTTTCTGGAGGCTAGCCACTATATATTGGCATACATTATCAGAATAATACAATATCAGTTAGTAATGGATGTCATTTGAGCTAAGGGCTTGCACATTGGCTGCTGCTTTTTGAAACTTGTTCCTACACGGCATGCATATCTCTGATAATTTAATATGGAAAAAGCATGACTCTCTTAGAATATAGGTTGGAGAAGATTGAGGAGACAAGTTGCTGCATTTTCGATCAGTATGGACAATGTATATTTATTTACAACACTAATATTGATGCATATTGGACATTTTCGATCTCCAACTATTGTTTTCTTGAATGCTTGACAGATCAAACAGGACCCAACTTAAATTATATGAGCAAAACAGGAACAAAACTAATAAGGTGTCACTAAAAATAGTCCCAGCATTAACAAAGTCTAGCATTAGGATTCAGCATCTTTCTTAATCTTTCCCCACAAGATTACGATTAGACTCTCACGTCCTTGTCCAAAGTTGGTGCCGCTGGTTGGCATAGTGGGCACGAAAGAATATTCTTAACAGTAGATATGAAATTTTGTTCATTTATAATGGTGTTTGTAAATAATACAAAATTTCATTTGATATGATGATGTATGAGACATGATTATCTTTAACTTATAATCAATATTCAGCCGACACATTAATGACACATCTTAATCAAAGAAAAATTCAAAGGGGAAAAGGAGCAGGAGAACAAAACAAGAAAATGTAACATAGTTACTGCATTCATCATTCCCAACGATGGTAAGGATATTCAGTCTTACAAGCTGAAGCTTAAGATTTAACAAGTCACCACTGGAGGGATTTTCAATCAGAAGCTTCTAGATGGCAACCTGACGTCTTGGAAAGCAGCTACTTGATCGAGTCTCAGTATCATCACACAGATTGCTTCATCATTTCAGATTTATTGCTTCAAATGCGCATACATTGAATGTTGTTAACTACCTCCAACAAACCATTGTAAGAAGAATCAAACACAAAGGAAGCATAACTATGATGATCAACTTGACAAATTCTTGCCAGCACTCAGCAGCATCCTCCATCAAATTGCTGCACTATATGGCCAAAAAAACAGCCTCGAGCTGTGATCATTTACAGACAATCACTCATATAACATATTGGAATATCTAGTTTGATTTGAAGTGTTGCGAAAAAAAAACTTGAACAGGATGGTCCAAGTTCCTAAATGGATCAAAATTTGGCATTGGGTACATTTTCCGGTGAATGATCACTAACAAGCCCTTTATAACTGTCATGCCATTTTCTACTTAGTCAAGACAGCTTTGGCTTCCATAAACAATAGTCTTGACATTGTAATTAGTTTGTCACCAGAAATCCCTACATTAGCAGAAACCATCTTTGAAATGGTGAAACCGGTTCCAGTCCCTCATCACTATTTCCCGATTATATATCTCAGAGATGAACTTAGTATCAGAATGACAATCGCTACAAACTCGCAAGTTATTCATTATTCTAATAGGAGTTCCAGGGGGTGTTTTCAAAAGGGCAAATGCAATTGTGAGCTTTTCACTATGCCTGTTTAAAGTGTCTTCCTTATCTTCTTCATCAATATCCAGCAACACCTCTGATGTGGTGGGAACATATCCAGCCTTCTTCATCTTTCTTCCCATTTCATCCAGCATCTCATATATCTCTTTTTATTGATTATGTGACTTATCTCCAGCCACAAATTCATATATTTCGTTATCTAACTCGATCATAGTGCTCCCTGGTGTCTTCTTCATCCCTCTTTTGTCCATCACCTCCCTAATCTTGTTTTTCTTCTCCCAGTGGAACATTTTTGCTTATATGTTGGAAAGTAGTACATAGTAGGACTCATGCATGGGTTCATTCGCAATTAGCCATTTGGTGATGCTCTCCCCAAGCTTGAGTTCACCACGGGCACAACAAGCACTAATCAAGGTTCGCCAAATAATTGGGTTTGCCTTAATGGGCATTTTTTGAACAAACTCGAATGCCTCTTTAACTAGTTCAGCCCTGCATAACATATCTACCATGCATCCGTAGTGTTCTATTTTAGGTACAACCCCAAAATCTCTTTTTATTAAATCAAAATATTATTTGCCATTGTCAACTAAACCAGAATGACTACAAGCAGAGAGCAATCCTATGAAGGCAACATCATCAGGAGCCACCCCACCTTCTACCATCTCCATAAACAATGCCACGGCCTCCAAACCACGACCTTGCATTGCCAGACCAACAATCAAAGAAGTCCATGAAACAATAGTTTTCCCACTCATGTTTCTGAACAACTTCAAAGCTTTGTCAACCTCACCACATTTTGCAAACATATCAATTAGTGCATTATGAAGCTCCACACTTTTATTAACCCTCTGTTTCTCAATAAAAGACAATTCACTTGCCAACCTCAAGTGCTCCTAAGTCAGTACACGCAGACAAAACCGAAACCATAGCGATCTCATGAGGACAAACACCAGACATTTGCATCTTCCTAAACAAATCTATGGCATCCGTAGACAAACCCAAACGCGCAAAACCACCGATCATTGCACTCCACGAAACAGAGTCACGTTCTGACATTTCATCGAACATCTCACGAGCTTACTAAATTCCTCCTTTACAACTACCATACGTGTGAACCAAAGTGTTCTGCACATGAATATCATTGTCAAATTGAAATTTAATACAGACCGATGTACAGATTTTCCCAAATTCAAGTCTCTAATGCCAGCACAGGCCTTAAGAACAAATGGGTACGTGAATTTATTAGGAAAAACTCCATATTCAAGCATACGATTGTAAAATTCAATAGCTTTTGTCTTGAAATGGTTAGTTTTAGCATATGCTCTTATTATAATGTCAAAAAGGAATGTATCATAGAGACGGGTATCAGATTCTGGTGAAAATATAAAGGAGGAAGTGTAATCTATAACATTAAGATCGGAGGATGTGGAAGTAAACTTGGTAAGAACTAATGGGTTGTTATGGAGACCCAATTTGAGAATGTAGCTGTGGACTTGGGTGAGTTTTGGGAGGTTGTCGCAGGATTGGAGGAGAGCTAGGCAACTTTGCTCTGCACCTCTTTTGTTGGCTGTGATTGTACTGTGCAGCCTGGATTTAGCATTCAGAGCGATATTCATTTACAAGTCTTAACGCTTCTAAGTTCAAACAGACCACTTAATCACATTGTGAGAAAAGAAGTGAACATGCCTGCTTCTGGTTTCGGTTTTCTTTCTGAAATCATTTTTAGGTTTTTGACCTGTTCAAAAATATCTTTTTTAGCTTCAAAATATGTTATTTTTGTAGTCAATTTTAAGAATAACATCCAAAAATCCTCATAATCAATAATTAAATTCATAAATGCTTAATAATTGTAAATGATGTATAAACTTACATCAATTTTGAATCTATCAATAAAAATAATTAAAAAAATATATAAATTTTATCGTGAGATTCAATATTTTTATATTCTTTTTTAAATGTCTCATTTATTTACTCGATTCATGGAATGATATTTAACATTTTAATTTTTAAATATAAAATTAAATAAATATATCTATATATATATATAAATATATCAATTTATTTTTACTTATTTATGTTAATGAGATATATAAATAAGAGACATAATTATTTTTTTTATCAAAAAATTTTTTAATTGATTTTAAATGTAACATATTTAGAAGGTCAACTATAAACCTAAATAAAGGTATTTTTCTGTAATTAAGTCAAAAACTCACATCATTTTTTTATATTGAAATAATAACATCAGGATCACTAATTTTTCATGGTTCTTAACTAAAGACATAATTTAGCAATTTTTATCAAATAGGTCCTGACCCATCCAAATGACTAATATTACACTTTAGCATTATTGTTACAACTTGCACATTTGTTCAAATTTTAATACTCTCAAGGGCAATTTGATCACCACAGAGTTAGGGTTGCACATCGGGAAAATAGAGTTGGACGTAGATCTCTCCATTCTCATCTCCACTTCATATACTCTTTTTCACTCATTTTTTTATTTTGAAAAATATGGGAATGAGAGATTTTGGGAGGCACTTCTATCGTCAATTCTAATTTCTTGTTTCTCCTATTTTTCCGTTTTTCTATTTTACTATAAATTATAAATAAAAAATATATTATATTATAAATACAAGATAAAATTTATTAGTACATTACAAATATAAAAAAAATTATTAAAAAATTTATTAGAAAATAAGATTTATATAATTTAGTTTTTAAATAATAAATAAATTTAAAAAGGTCCCCCGTCTCTATTCTTATTTTAATTTGGGAATAAAAATCATTCTATTTCTATCAATTTTTTCATTTTCTTCTAAATTTTTTTTCTAAAACAGGGTTAGAATCGCCAGAGAATAAGACTCCGAGATAAAATATGCAACTCTAAAAAGAGTTTGGGAAATATTTGATACAAATAAAATCATATGCCATAATATAAGAAAAATAGAAGTTTGGTCACTTGAAAACCTTTATATGAGGTAATAATACGTAGATTCCTATTTTTTTTTTTTTTTTTTACATTTTCATAAATAAAATATAATTTAATTATTTATAATAAATAAGTCCCTATTCTATTAAGTTAAATATCAAGAGATTATACTTTTTGACATAATTCGTGAATTTGACACAAAATTTATTGATTATGATTAATATAAGATGATATAATTATTAAATGAGTGACACAATACAATTAATAATTATATTAAATTTAAGTATAAATTTTTAACATGTGAATCCGTTTATAACACGATTATTTATTTAAATAATTATATTGTGTTAATTAAATAAATTTATTTTATAATTTTGTATTTAATTTTTTAATTATATTTATCTATTTTTAAAATATATTTAATTATATTTAAAATAAAATTAATTAATATTCAAAAAAATATTATCATAAATATTATAAATATATATTAAAATAAAAATAAAAAATTATTAAATAAGTGACACGATTATAAATAATTTAACTGTTTAATAATTATATTAAGTTAAAATTTTAATTTTTTGACATAATTATTAAATAAATTAAATTTTAAATTAACTTTTTTTTCACGCTACACAAATATAAGATCTTGTCAAATACTCCAATATTGTTTGGTGAAAACTCAATATTACAATATTCACAAGAGTGAAGTCGTTTTGATTTTTGATAGCTTTAGGACCTATTTGATACAAATTCATAAAGCAAAGATAGAATGAAAATGAAAAATAGATCTCGGTGATCCAACAGTCACTTCTCTATCCACGTCAGCCATGCCTCCCACTTTTCCCAAGTGGCTGATCCTGACACAACCACGTCACCTCCGATGCACCTACCTCTATGCCTTCTCTGTCTAGAATGCAACAGTTTGGATAAAAATTCAATCGCAGTCGCAGAGAAAAAGACAGAAAAAATTTGGAACAGAATAATGAGGAAAGCGTCTTCAATGACTTCGCTTCTCAATCTAGGGTTTTTCAGGCAAAGAGGAACTTATATTAATAAGTTCTGCGTAAATGCGGTTCGCTCTTGCTCTCGTCTTCTATCTCCAAAGCCTCAAGGTGTCGTCTCTCATGATTACTTTGCTTTTGCTTAATTCTGCTGATTATTGATTTAAAAAGTTTGTTAAAAAAAAATTCTTTGTTGCTTTTTTCCTTTTTCGTTGAAATCAAATTTTTTGTTGTATGCTTGATAAAGTGACATGTGCTACTGAATGAGGTTAAAATTTGAAGTGCAAATTGAGTAGTTCTGGTGAATATGAAGATGATTTGGTGTTGGTAAATTAATGTTTCTTGAAGGCAAGTTGAGAATGGAATATGAATGAAACTGCTTGATCCACCAAGCCTTGGAAACTATGAAATTTGGATTTTTGACATTCTAGCTGCTCACTACACTAGCAATGATACAAAACTGTGTATAAAAAACCTTAATGCTTGTCTTCATGAACATGTAATCAAGTAAATTAGTTCACTGGCTTGTATGCTTGACATATTGAATGTGAAACTTCCACATCAATTTCTTGAATCACATGTATTTTTTTTTCCTTCAATGAATGGAATTTCATCAAATAAAAACGTGAGATTGTTCTTGAAATTTTATGTTGATTTTTCCTATTGTCTTTAATATGGTGTGAAGCCTTTTATCTTTCAGGACAGCTGATGCAGTACAGGAAATTGATTGAGCAGGGGAAGCTGCAGCAAGATCCTAACCAGGAAAAGGTTGCTTTGGCATTAGAAAATTTACTTGGGAGATTGGAACAGTATGAAAAAGATATGAAGGAATATCATGTACAGTCTGGATTGTGGATTCTCTGATGCACTGTGAATTCAAGTTGGTGTTCTTGTGACTCTTTCATTGCTATTAATGATTTGCTTAATGATGTGCATCCTCTCCTTACTTTTTCCAGGTAAACCTAGCCAACTGGGAGAAGAACCGAGAGGATGAGAGGCGCAAGCTATTGACAAAGGAAGCTGAACTGAAGCAACATGATGATGTGTGGACATCAGTTAACAGGCATCGGAATAAACTTGTAGAAAGATGGATCTTTCGGTGAGGCGTAATAGTGTATCGTATTCTGTTATGACCATGTTTTAGGCAAAATGTTTGCATTTAGCCATGATGACTATATTGCTTCTTTGTTCTTTTCCCCTCGTACTTAGTACAACACATTAATTTATTATTTGTGTCCAGATCATGGTATTCTTGTTGCATGATGTGATGGCCCTTTTTTTTTGCAAGCTAGAATCAAAATATAAAATATCATTGAGTTAAATCCAGAAGGAACTGTTTTATACTAGTTAGTTGTTCTTTCTTCTTTGTTTCCCCTTCCTTTTCTCTGTTGGAAGGAAGGGAGAATGGAGGGCGCTATTGGAAGTCCTGTACAAAGAAACCATGTTACATGTAGCATATGAATATTTTAACTTATTGATTAGGTTAAAAGATAAATACAAGATCATGGCATCCTTATTGAACTTGCAGCAGATGTTAAGAAAGATTAGTAAACCACTGAAGGCATAATGGGTTCATTCCCCCTGTTCCATGCCAGTGAAATTTTTAAAAAATTGTCAATGCTTTTCACTGAAATGAATTAGAGATATGTGGCAATAATAATTACTCACGATAATTTTGGAAGCAAAATAGAAAATTTTCGTAGAAATTTTGAAGATGACTTCTGTTATTGCATAGATTGAAAACTGCCTTTTTGACTCAGGAAAAAACCTGAAAATGTAGAGCCAGGAGTGGGTAAATGGGTTTCATACCTTAATCGAGAGAAGAAGTTGGATTCACTTGTTGGTCGTCGTCCAACTGCTCCTCCATCCCCAAAAGGACTTTATATATATGGCAATGTTGGAAGTGGTATGTTGCTTGATCTTATATATGCTTACTTCTGAAACTTTAGCATATGATCATTAATTATCCATCCAACTGTAGCAATGAATTGGTTTCTCTGCTAATTACATCATGCTGTTCCATGGATCATTTCTCTCTCTTCACATTATTTAGTTCACAGTGGAGGTGGCTAGTTGCTTTTAGAATTGTTTCTGAGCTGCTTTTTTGGTACCTTGAACTTATGATATGTTTACACAAATGAATACAATGAATTAAATAAATTGTTCTGTGTAGGGAAGACAATGCTTATGGATATGTTTTATGGTGCCACTGAAGGAATTGTTAAACATCGACGAAGGTTTCATTTTCATGAGGTGAGCTTTTAATTGTGCTTTGCTCTGTCCCAATAATGCTTCTTGATTGCTGTGCTTTTAAAGTGGATAAGAAAGTCTGAAACACAATGCATTCTACTTGGGTTAGAATTGCCTAAATGAGGGCATATACTAATACAAACACATACAGACGAGAGAAAGAGTTGCACAGTCCTGTTTATCGCTTCACCTGCTCAGCCTGGAGTTCCTCTCTTGCTTTTTCTGTATGTGCTAATGGGGGACAACACATGTAGTCTGCACCTGATTCCATTTTATAAAATTAATGTTTTTGCAGGCTATGCTAAAAATTAATGAACATATGCATAGGTTGTGGAAAAATCAAGTGGAGGAAAAGGCTTTGCAGTCAAGCATATCTGGTTGGGTCATGAATCTTCCCTTTGATTCAAAAGTTAAGGAATGGGTGGCTGCAGAAGAAATATATAAGCAAGAGGTTCAGATGAAAAATATTCTTCCAGCTGTAGCAGATAAGTTTCTTGTAGATCAACAAGCAGATGAAAGAGGGGCAAGCGTTCTTTGCTTTGATGAGATACAGGTAAGATAACGCATGCTAAAAGAGCTTGTGTTCATATATGTTTTCATGTCACAATTATAAGGTCTTGATTCTCTTCTCCTTTGTATAAATTTATTCCTAGAATATCATTTTTTGACAATGTGTTTATTAACCTATCATATGGTTCGGGAATGCATTCCAGAGAATAATCAATTTAATTTTTACAGTTCTGGAATCAACTTTCCAACCTATCTAGTATTAAATTAGTGGAAAATAGAATGGATTTATTGTGAAAAGCAAGAGGGAGTAAGAATTGTTATCTTAGAAACGTGGTTTGTAAAGGGGAAAGGATGCCCCCTTTTTTTAAATGCTGTAAGGTGTAAATACGTAATTTTCCTTGTATTGTGACAGAAGAATGAATTATTGAACAATATATGATATTACCATACTTACTGGTAACGTAAACTTATGGAGGGGTTATCCTCTAAGTTATATCTTTGAAAAGCCCTTGATAAACTAAAATGCATTTCTGTCTAACAAGTCTGCTGCACTTTTTGTATGATAGATCATTATTATACGGTTGAGTTCCATTTGTGCTTTTATCTTTCTTTTCTTTCCTTTTTTTTTTTTTTTAAATTACTCTAATTTTCCTTTCTATGGTACTACAATTGTTCTGTATCATATGCTACACTCTGTTGCTCAGAAACCAACTTATTGAAATTGCAGCTTATTTTAATACTCAAAAAGTTTTTGCTCTGTTACAGACTGTTGATGTATTTGCTATTGTGGCCTTATCTGGAATTGTAAGCAGATTGTTGAGTACTGGAACTGTTCTTGTGGCCACCAGTAATCGAGCACCATGGGAGTTAAATCAGGTGTAGTTTTAGTCAAAATCTTCTTGTAGATGAAAATGTTAATGTTCTCCCTGCCAAGCTTCTCTCTAACTCACATCTTCTAGATAAGGACTGATTACATATGTGGCAAATTATTACCTGCTGAGACATCTCTAGATTGTATCATGGAATCTCCTAGTTTATTGTGCAGATGTTTCTAAATGTGTTTACATAGTTGCATATGAACATAACAAATTGTTTTGGTAATGGTTTCTGAATGAAAATCATTTGTCCAGGTTTAACTTTTGTTTTAATAAATATTCCTTGTGCAGGATGGCATGCAGCGGGAGATATTCCAAAAACTGGTAGTAAAATTGGAAGGGCACTGTGAGATTATTCAAATTGGAAGTGAGATTGATTACCGTCGCCTTATCGCACAAAGATCTGTAGACCAGGTGACATGTTACATTGCTTTGTTTCTTCTTTATTAATAAACTACCATCCTATGTTCTTAATCCAATGAGTATCTTGGAAATACAGAGGCAAGATGATTTCATATAGAATTTAATTTCTCCCACAACCTTTTTACTCAACTTTTTAAGTTCATCCTTTTGGACCAAGACTGAGAGCGATCATGATTACTTTTCTCTCTTTTGTCACTTGGCCAAGAGCTGGGCGGTGCTAATTGTTTAACTCAGGACCATCCTTTTACATACAGGAAGACACTTTCCCTGGTACCGGCATGATGTAACTTTTTTTAGGTGCTTTAACTAATTTACATCACACCTTATTAGTTCATTGTGCATGACAATACTATCTTAGCCTTCTTTCTATTATCACCTTCTCTTCCTTTAATCAAGTTTTTTACACATACATTTGTGCCTAACAGTCTTTTTAGTTCTCACCCCATTTCTGCCAACCTTATTCTAAAACCTTTGTTGAATTGCCTGTTATTTATGTGTATCTGAATAGTGCTTGAAATTGCAATTGCATACTTATGTAGGTTCACTATTTCTGGCCCTTGGATGACAATGCTATGAGGCAGTTGGAGGCAATGTGGTGTCAGGTCACAAACCAGTTGGGAGGGCAAATCACATCTAATACCATCAGAGTGATGTTTGGAAGGTAATTTTCGAACTTAATTATGCAAATCTAGTAAATTTACTTTAATCTAAATTAAAAGAATACTTTTTTTTTTCTAAATAGGACATTGGATGTTCCTCAAAGCTGTAATGGAGTGGCCCGCTTCACATTTGAGTATCTATGTGGTCGTCCGGTATTGCACTTACCTTTCTGTATGAATATGTGACCTTCATAAAAACTTTTTCATTTTGGTCAACATTATGTCTATAAATGTTTTTGTTGCTTCTAGCCATACATATTCGTGCATGTATGTATATATCCTTATTGCATTACTTAACAAAGGTAAAAGCTCTTGGTTCTTATTCTCTTCTTGCTTTAAGGAACTCATGGTTACTTCATGACTTTTTTAATGCAGTCATTTTAGTAGTTCTCATTGATGTATAGTATTCCAAAGTAGAAGAAGACAAGGACCATGAAATTAAAGAGATATAAAGTTGAAGATAAAGATAATAAATTAGAAACAAAAGGGAGGAAAAGTAACTAGATAAAAAGTTTGGTTTGTCACATCAGTCTTGTGATTGAGAAAGATAAGGTTGATCCACATTCAGTAAGAGTTCATGAAAGGAACACCGGTACTTAGCCATACAGCATAAAACTGGAACTGTCGGCCTGGGCTCCCAAAAGACATGAAATTTCTGCAAGCTTCCCTGAACTCTGGAGACCTAAATGATCTAATAAATCATCCCTTTGCTTATGGAGTGATTTTAATCATCAAAAACTTATATTTTTCTTCTATAAACTCCATAAGATGGCTATTCATTTAAATTATTTGATAATCACCTTTATATTTCCCTAACTTGGGCTTGTTCATTCAACATTTTTTTCATGAAAAGAATTGGACAGTGTCACTTTGTTGTCAAATGTCCGCAGGTAGGTGCAGCTGATTATATTGCTGTAGCACAAAACTATCACACTGTATTCATCTCTGACATTCCAGTTATGA